>CAJVQA010011891.1:0-10433 GCA_910591915.1 Cetraspora pellucida
ATGTATTAAAATTTTAAAGATTATATTTAAAAATTTTTACTATTAAAAATTTTTTAAGATTTTTTAAAATTTTATATATTTCTAAAACTAAAAAAAAATTTATACTTTGTATAAATCTAAATTTTTATAAGTAAATTACAAAAGTGTTATTAATAAAAATTGGCATTCGAGAATGATAATTCTAGTGTAATAATTGGGTTGCTATTCTCCAAACAATAGGTTCAATATTTAATTCCTATTGGCAACAGATTTTAAAAAAATGGTTCTATTCTGACAAACTTATTTGTGATTTGGTGTTGTAGATTCTATAATTCTGGTTATACTAAGATTAAATTTGAAAGTATGCAATATTATATAAATAAATCTGAAAAGTATATACTCAGATTAGAAGCCTGCTTGAAAATTCTGAGTAAAGATGTAGTACAACTTTTGACAGTGCCACCTGTAAAGATCTTGATCTAAAAAAGAAAATCTAAGACAGGTGACCTGTACAGACAAGAACCTCTAGGTAAAGGGTTCACCAACCTGGCTATTGGTTATCTGGGTATAAAGTTGCATCATATAAGACTAACTGAATTGGTAGTATAGAAGGACTTGCAAAGGTAAATGAGGTATTAGTGAGGTTGTAAAAAGAGGATACTGGAGTTGTATAAATTTCACAAAGTTTGTAAATTAGGTTTAGATATAAATTGAAATATAGAAGGCTTTAGTAATGATGTCTTAAAGATAATTTGTATGAAATAAGACAGGAGTCCTAATGGTATGAGTATACATCTAGAACTTCTTGACTGACATTGTGTAATGGAGATGTTCTAGTAATACAGTAAGAATTGCAATACAGAAGATTTAAATAGGCAACATCTGTAGTTAGATTGCAAATATAACAGCTAATATAAAACCTATATATAGGTGAACTACTTAAATTAGATACCAAAAGTATACATATGACTAGATATACTCTCTAATGTAAGGTAGCTCCTCTGAAGTAATCAGACTATGAGCTACTGTGTCCTATTATACTAAATAAAAAAGCTTTAGTTCTCAAAAGACTAGTTTAACTATATAAAAAAAAAAATTGACATCCTTTATATAAACTAATATATTGTATTAAAAACTATAAGTCTAAAATTAATATTTAAAGAGTTTGCCAAAAATTTGTAAATAATTTTTTTAATTAAAAATTTTTTTTAAATTTGTCTATTTTTAGCTTATAAGTAATATATAATTTTTTTCTTGTAATATAATTCTTATTTTTAAATATTATTAAATAAATTTTTATTTAAATATTTTAAAATTTAAAAAATAAAGATTATAAGTATATTTTTAACAATTTTTTAAGCAAATTTGCCTGAAAAAGCTTTTAGTTAAGGGATAGATTTTTTGAATATATTCAATAAGACTAATAGGGCAAGTGATGCTTAAGTCATTATTAAATATATTGTATTTTGGAATCAAATAAATTTTATTATATTTCATTGTTTTGGAATTAAATAAATTCTATTATGTTTCATTATTTTGAAATTTGACTTGAGGTAAAGCAACAGTTGAATAAAGCTATAATAGCTTTAATGCAGATAGTATCTACATGTTTAAGCATTTCATAGCTAATGCCTATAGGTCTGCAAGCTTTTTTATTGAGAAGTTTTAACAAAGTTTAAAGAACTTCTTCTTTTGTTATAGAAGAGTTAAGAGAACTGTATAATTGAATATTAATATATAGTTGTAATTGATAATATGTATGCCAAAAGCTGTCAAACAGTACTTAGTCAATTGGTTGATATGCAGTCCAGTTATAAAAGTAAAATTGTATATGCTGTTTTATGAATTTGGAGTCTATAATAAGTTGGTTAGAGAGTTTAATATTAAAAAAGTTAATAAAAGCTTTGTATTAATTAAAAATACTGTTAATGGTCTGTTTAAAATATCTTAAAAGTGTTTTACATTTTTTTTAGTTGCTTGTTAAATTTGTTAACAAAGTAGTAATAAGTTTTTTGTATAATGAGCATAATAAATTGTTTTTAGATATTTTTTTTTTGGTATTAAGGTGACCTCTTTGGTCTTTTGACTTTTATTAATCACTTATCGGTATTGTGGTTCAATGAACCACTACAGAAGAGCGTACAATTGGCTACATGTGTAACTTTTCTATATTACCTATTTAAGAAGTCCACCCGAAGGTTCTCTACCAATTGCTATACCTAACATCTCTGCTTGGATGTTCTATTTTAAACCCTTGGAATCTGTAATCTGTGTTAATATCACTGGTTATCTCTGATATACCAGATCATCATCCTTAACCTTAAGACTAATTTATCCTCGAGGTAAACCTCCCAGAGCCTTCTGTACCCATTTTTACAACTAACCTAGGTATCGCTATAGCAAAACCAACACTTGTAGTCAGGGCTAACCATTAAACTGCTGTGCCCTTATAGAGTTCACTTAGACCTCAGCATCTACTTTATAGCATAACCCTGGTACTTTAGTATACCCCTGCTTTTTGTCTAGCCTTTTTACCAAACTCCCAATCCAGATAGCCTGTGTAGGACTACGACCAGTCCATTGGTATATCAGGTTGGCCTGATATCCTTTTCTTTCAATTTGTTCCAGTGGCCTGATTGGTAATACTTCTGAGCCTTCCAACCCAAAGGTTCTTGCCTATCTGGCTACTACGACTGGGTACTACAACCTTGGTATCTGTTTCCCCAGACTAGCCTTTACAGTAGGGCTGTTGAAGATCCAGCTACCTTTCTACTTAGGTCTTCCCAAATGACTTCTTATTACCCAATTTCAATAGATTTACACAGCCACAAAGACTTATCTAGTGTTTGCACTACACGATTTGTTAGTTTGCATTCCTCTGTGTAACACCATACTTACACAGATGCCCAATGACCTGCCAGTCATGCTGATGCGATCACCATTACAGGTATTCTAACTTAATTGTTAGTAACAGTTGCTGTAATATGAATATTACATAGGTGATTATCTAAATTTTTGCTGTCGATGGGATTTGAACACCCAACCTACTACTTGAAGAGTTGACAACCTGACCACTTCACTAGGTCGCTACACCTTGATTTAGATATTTTGTGCATATTGGATCTATATATAAATTTAAGAATAGTTATCTGCATCAAAAGTTTAAAAGTTACAATAAAATTTGTTATTAATGGTCTTAATTCTAAAGTTTATCATATTCATGTTAAAGTTATTGTGAATATTTTTGACAATTTTTATAAGATTTTCAAGCTCTTTAAGTAATATATAGAATAAGATAAAATAAGAGAAATATTGATAATTATAATTACATTTATGAGTTTTTTTGTTAGAAATATTGTGTATTGTAATATTAATAATTAAATATTTAATCTTATGCTAGGTGGTTTCAATGCTTTTATTAGTATTATTATTAAATAGTATATTGTGTAGACTAAGATTGTGAGAAAGAAGGTCTGAGAATACTGTTTATTTATTAGTTAATATAGCTTTATAGTTAAAGATTCTGTGACTAATGCCAGTATAATAATATAGAGGTTTGCTATATGCATTAGTGAAGATCCAATAATATGTAAGAATAAAGTGATCACTAAGTATTAAGGTGGTATTATCATCAAGTTTGTATTAGAAAAAGAATTGAATGTTAAATAAATTAGTCCAAATATAATTAAAATAACTATAATTAGTATTATTTAATTATGTAAAGTGCTTGTTGTTAATATGTGCATCAAGATCAAACATGTTAAAGTAACATAAATAATTAATAAGTTTGAATTTAGATAATAAGCTACAAATATCATTATGTGTATTAAAGTCTCTAAATATTATTGGATGAAGATTGTATTAAAAAGCTTGTTAGATCCATATAATAATAGTATTTTGTATATTATTACATTTTTGCATATTAGTAAAAAATAAATAAATAGCTATAGTTCAAAATTTAGTTTCACTTTTGAAAAAGAGATTTAAAGCAATTGCTTTATCAGAATGTGTTTGACAGCTGTATATATGTAATTGTAAATATTTTTGAATAATAATAGCAGTATATTCTGCTAAACTTTTTGAGTTAACCAAGAAATAAGTAAATAGATTATTATTATAAAATTAAAAATTGGTACTGTTAGCAATTTTGGTTTTAGTAATACAAAAAACATAAATATTATTGTAAAGACAATAATTTTGTCAAGCTTTTTTTTTAGTTACTGTATTATAACCTTTAACTTGTATATACAAATGTTTAAATAAAGATCATATAAAGATTGTATTAGTATAGATACTTGTAATGTAATGTAACTATTAAGAAATAAGTTAGATAGAATAGAAGTAAAATTAGAAAAATTTAATTTAAAAAAAAGGTTGTAAAAGATTAGAAGAAAATAAAAATAAATAACAGCATAATTAAATAGAAAAAAATTATTTGAAATATATAACATATATTTTTTCTTATAACATAAAATTAAATACTACTATAATATAATTCTTATTTTTAAATATTATTAAATAAAATTTTATTTAAATATTTTAAAATTTAAAAAAGTAAATTATAAGCATATTTTTAATAATTTCTAGACAAATTTATTTAAAAAGGTTTACAGATTAAAAAATAATATAGTTATTTTTTTTTTTTAAATATTAATGATGAGGCCATGCCTCTATCTTTATTGAATATTTAATTGAGATTTTACATAAAGTACTAATCTACTTTTAAAATATTATAAAAAGAATAAAAGCTCAGACTAATTTATTTGTAACCTAAACTAACTGAAGTGGTCAAGGCTTACTTAGAATTGAGTGTTAATAATAATATGTAGGAAATTAGTTTGATATTTGATCTATTGGATATACCAAGAATTAATTTTTGAACTAATTGAATTAGAAAAAGGAATGTGTAATACAGAAGGAACAGAATTTAATAAAGAAATATAATTTGGAAGTTGGGCTGTAAATCTTGAAATACAGTATAAGATCCAGATTTTGTGATAGATTTGTTGGTTAAGATGGAGTAAAAACTTTATAGAGAGTGTAGTAGCTACTTTTTTGAAAAACAAATTTGCAATAGTGTTAATAAGTTCATTTGGTATTAAGCCTATCAGAGTTGAAAAAATTGATAGTATATCAGATCTATTATGAATAGTTATGCTGTAAAGTAGTTTGATTTAGTAGTATAAGTTGGTTATATTAGATGTAGAATCAAGTGTATTTGAGTTGAGAGTATGTTGTAATAAGATATTAATTAGGTTAAATAATAGTTAGTTGGATAGACAAGTTGTTCAGTAAAAGTGTGAACTAATTTGGTAACATTGGTAACAAATAGGTAAGTATGAGGAATAGCATTTATATAGAATATATAGAATAGGAAGTTCATCTGATAGGATTTTAATTCTAAAGAATTTAAGAATAGAAGACTAAAAACTATGAGAAAAGTTGAAGATTTTTTGATTATTGTTAATATAGAGCCAAGTGGCTTGCCAATTAACTTGGTTAAGAATTTTATGCCATTTTTGAAAGCAGTTTTGTGTTATTCAAAGTGTATATATATGTGTATAACATATTATACAAATGTTGTGACAAGTAAATAACTCTAAGAGAAAATATTCAAAAGTAAGAGTATAAGCTAAGTTGTAAGTATTATAAGGTGTAAAAATAAGGTATAGTAGGTTGTAATAGTTATATGCTAGTTGGTCAGCAAGATTATGATATTTATCATTTTGATGAGCAGTAACTTTGTGAAAGATAATATGAATATTATATAATTTAATGAAGTTGATAAGTGTGTTCCATAGTGAGAAGTATGGTGTATGAGTGTATGATATAGTTGTTGTTAAGTTTGAAAGACTGTTGTATTTAGAGATTACAGATTGTAAGTCTGTATATATATTTATAATACAGTTTCTAGAAGCAGTAATGAGAGCTAATAGAATAGCAATAAGCTTAGACATGAATGAGCAAGGCCAGTATTTAGTTTGCACTTAGAAAGTATGAAGTATAGAGTTATTTGAAACTTGAGCCTATCTGATATCCATTGAGCATTGTGAGGTATCCAAGTTTATGACTAAGCCATCTGTATAAAAGTGAAGTTCTAACAAGTTGAAATTATAGTTAGCCATTTGTTAAAGGTTGTTTATAAATAAACTGTATTCGAAGATATTTGGAATTAAGTATGTTGTAATAGTAATGTTAAAGTATTTGAAGTTTGAATAGGGTGTCTAATTTCAATAAAATATATAAGGTCAAGATGGTTGGCATTAAAGTTAAGAGTTTTGTTGTATATATTAACTCGATTATAAAATTTGGTTGAAACATTAATAGGAATAATGATTGTGCATTTGTTAGCTATTATGTGAGAATTAAAATAACAGCTTGGGCATGCATTTGATTGGATAAATAAGAGAGGATAGAGGCAAGTAAATTGTGATTCTATATGGTACTGCCAATAAGTTATAAGAACAGTTCCAGATAGTAAGAACTGTCTTTTAGCTTTGCTAATAATGATTTCATTATTAAGAACTGTAATAAGCCATGGTTTTTTCTATAAAGAAAAATGTCCAGTTGTATAACTATAATAGTTTGTATTGGGTAAGTGTAAATGTTGATAAAGAGTATAATTATAAGAATGACTTGTAACTTGGTCCTCCAAATAGGTAAACCAGAGGGGTCATTTGCCTTTAGAAATTTTGGTTATATATAGTAAAATATGTTTTTAGTCAAGAAGACATAAGTTGTCAAATGTGATAAGTTAGTCTAAATATAAAATGTTATAATGTTTGAGTTGTTTCTTGAATGTTATATATTTAGAATGTAAAGACAGTAGTGATTCAAGTAAAATAGAATCCTCTTGAATAATGCATGAAATATTGTATAGTAGATTAGATGTAAATATTACATTAAGATGTTTAAAAAGTTAAATAATCTTAAAATTAACTGTGTATTTGTTAGGATCATCAATAATATAATTATTGTGTATTAGAATACTGGTGGGTGACCATAAATTATTTTGAAGTTGTTGGAGTCTAATGCGAGTACTTATTTCCAAAAAGTCAAGTAAATTGAGTTTTTTGATAAAGTTTATAATATGGTGTTGTAGTTGAATATTCTATATGTTACAAATATTGTAAAGTTGAGGATAAAGTAGTATATTTGTTGGGATTATGCAATTGAGTTTAGTCTTATTTTTAGCAAGTCCAATATGGCTTGTAAGAATTTTGTTGCATGTGTTTTGACTAAGAACAACATTGTGAAGATGATACTCAATTGTAAAAATAATGACAATATTAATTATATATTATGCATATGTGTCAGTAATTTGTTTAGTACTTGTGATTTTGATAAGGTGTGATGACTCTGCAGTGATAAGTTTAGTTTGTTTAATTTGTTTGTTATTAAGTATAAACCAGCATCCAAGAAATTTAAATGGTTTATTTAATGGATATAGGTTAAGAAAATGATTATTATATATAATAGGAATATAGTTAGTTGAGGTATTATTAGTTGTTAATAAGAACTTAGAAGTGTTGATTTAAATATTGGCCATATTAAAAAAAGATTCAGCTGTTGATAGGATTTGCAATAGCTCTTGTTGTGAGAATGCAACCCATAGAATGTTATCTATATAAGCAAAAACTGAATAGTGTAAGTTGGATTTGTTATATGTTTTGTGTTTAAAATTAGTAAACCAGGAAACTTGTATAGTATAACCTTTAAAGTTGTTATAAATATAGGTAATAAGTAGGTTATAATAAATCCTCTGCAAAAATAAAGTAATAGTTTCATTCTGATCAATTTTATTAAGTACTAAATATGCTAAGATAAGACCAAGATTTGTAATAACTTGGTTGTGTCGATCAGTAAGTATGTTGATGATGGCATTAGTGATAGAATTAGGCAAGGCAAAGTATTAAAGAGACTTTTGAAGTAGAATTAGATTAACAGAGTCATATGCTTTGCTCATATTTTACAATATAAGCCAGATTGATTTTTGATTATATGATGCATCTTTAATAAGATTGTTAAGTATATGAATAGATATAGATGTGCTGTTGTTAGATAAAGCTACGTAATTGTATGATAATAGGATAGGATGCTGTGAAAACACACTACTAATCCTAGTAGTAATAATTTTTGTATACACTTTTCAAATATGTTTAATGAAACTTATAGAGCAAGTAAGATTTAAGTCACTATTAAATATATTATATTTGGGAATAAGATATATTCTGCTATGTTTTTATTGCTTAGAAATCTAACTTGGAGTAAGACAGTAATTAAGTAAAGCAGTAATAGCTTTAATACAGATAGTGCTTGCATGTTTAAGCATTTTATAGTTAATGCCTGTAGGACCACAGGCTTTTTTATTTGAAAGTTTTAATATAATTTGAAGAACTTCTTCTTCAGTAATAGGAGAATCGAAAGAATTGTAACACTAGGTGTTAATATGTGATTGGAGTTGATATTGTATATGCCAAAAGTCATTAAACAAGTGTTGATCAATTGGTCAATATGCTGTTCAGTTATAAAAGTGAGATTGTATATGCTGTTTAATAAGGTTTGGTTCTGTAATTAGTTGGTCAAAAAGTTTAATATTGAAAAAATGAATTGAAGGTTTGTAATGGTTAAGAATACTATTAATAGCTTGTTTAAAATGTGTTACAAGAGTTTCACATCTTTTTTCAATAGCTTGATGTATTTGTTGTTGAAGTAATAATGAGTTTTTAACATGATGAGCATAATAGAGTTGTTTCCATATATCTTGTGCATGTTGAATCCAGCTATGTAAGTTATTATATAAGGTAAAAACTTGAAGATTACATTTAGATCTATTGTTAATAATCTGAACTTTAATATTAATTAGTTCAATATTAGGATTGTTATTAGAACTTTTAACAATTTTAATTAAATGTTCAAGCTTCTTTAATGATAAGTGAAGTAGTATAGAATGTAGAGAGTATTGATAGTTGTAGCTGTGTTTACGAGTTATTTTGTTAAGAATAGAGTGTGTTGCAGTATTAATAATTGCATGTTTAATTTTGTGCCAAGTAGTTTTAATGCTTTTATTAGTATTGCTATTAAGTAGGATGTTGTGTAGGTTGAGGTTGTGAGAAAAAAAATCTGAGAATTTTGTTTATTTTTCTGATAACAGCCTTGTAGTTAAAAATTCTATGATTAATGCCAGTATAATATTATGGTGGTTTGCTATATTCATTTGTAAAGGTTCAAGTAGATATAAGGATAGAGTAATTACTAAATATAGAGGAATTGCCATCATTAAGTTTATATGAGATAATGAATTGAATATTAAATGAGTCAGTTCAAATATAGTCAAGATGACTTTGACTAGTATTGTTTAATTATATATAATGTTTATTATCTACATGTGCACAAAGATCAAACATGTTGAAGTTATGTAGATAATTAATAAGTCAGAATTTAGATAATGAACTATTAATGTCATTATGTGTATTGAAGTTACCAAGTAGAATAGGATGAAGGTTAAGTTGTTGAGCTTGTTAAATCCATGTGATAATTGTATTTTGTGTTTCATTATGTTTGTACATATCAGTTGAAAAGAGATAAACAGCTATAATACATAGTTTGGTTTCACTTTTGAAAAAAAGATCCAGAGCAACTGCTTCACCAAGATGTGTTTGGCAGTTATATATATGTAGTTGTAAATGTTTACGAATCATAATGGTAGCATCTTCAGCTAAGTTATTTAAATTAGTCCAAAAGTAAGTAAATAAATTGTTGTTATAAAAATAAAGGTTATTGTCGTTAGTTATCTTGGTTTCAATAATGCAAGCAATATTAATATTGTTGTAAAAATAATAGTTTTGTCATGCTTCTCTTTTGATTATAGTGTTAAAACCTCTAACATTATATGTAGCAATTTTAAGATGTAAATTACATATATTCTGTGTAAGTGTATCTGATAAAATAGGAGTAAAGTTAGAGGAGTGTGATTTGAGAAGGAGGTTGTAGAATTTAGAAAGAAAATAAAAGAAAATAATAATGTGGTTAGGTAAAAGTAAGTCATTAGGAAGATATATATAAGTTTCACTATAATTATTATTAACAGAGAATATTATACTAGTAATGGTTTTGTTGAAGTTATACTTGTCAATATGTTGTATAAGAGTTTGAATAATTTGGTTACAAGGAAGTAAAAGAATATTGTAGTAGAAAAGAAATTTGTTATAACATATATCAAAATCATATAAGGTTAAAGATGTTGGAAATAATCTTGTGAAGTTGTCTTTTACAAGGTCAATCACCATATGCTCGGCTCTTACAGCTGTGCAAGATCTATAGTCTACTTTGTATGTTGGGTCTGACTGTTATTATTTTGGCCTTACATGTTTTATCCCTTAAACTGTTTTCCAGGCAAATTTGCCTGGATTTTTAAATTAAATTTAGTATTTTTTAAATAACATAATAAATTA
>CAJVQA010011892.1:0-10433 GCA_910591915.1 Cetraspora pellucida
GATTAACCGCAATAACCACCACCCGCAACATCTCGATCATTAGCTAATCACATTGATGAAGCTACTTGAGAACACCCATTATCAGTAAATACACCACCAAGCAATCTACAAAATGAATTAGAAAAGTATTTAATATTTCCATTGGAAGATATAATAATTCGAATTAGTAACGTGGTAGCAAGTATAAAAAGATTACCTACTTTAAGTCTATACAAGTAGTGATGGGAAAACTGCGCATATTATAAAAGGCAAAAAAAAGAAAACCGATAGAGAGGAGAGAAATCTTAATGGGATAAACCTATCTCTATATACAAGTCACCTATGTGGTTTCAGAGTAAACATTCTCCGTAACTGGTCTTACTATTTCAAAAGAAATAGATTAAATGATGAATCTGTAAGGTCAATTGTGCGTCAAAAAAAATTAGCTTCAACGAGAAATTTGAATTTTGGAGAATTAAAAAACTAGTATAATTGGTTTATTGCATAAAAATTGGCGCACTTTGAAGAATAGGAAACTATTGTAATTGTTTTATTTCATTAAACTAGTATTGTTAAAATCTGCTTCGCTCAAAAAAAAAAAAAAAAACACGAACACATGCATTTTGTAGCTTAAATTGATAAAAAAATAAACAAAATCTTATCGTAAGGCCAATTTTTAGGACTGAACGGACCAATTAACAATATTACAGCTGTTTATATAAATTCTTGAAAATCTGGCAAAAATTGACCGACCGAATATTTTCTGATTCGATAAACTTTTGATTCGGATGTGATCTGAATCAAAAGTTTATCACTGCTGACAAATATTTGGTCAGTCAGATATCCAGTCGGTCCTTCAGAAACCGGTACCGACCAGGCCATCACTAACTTTTTGAGAACGTAAGTTTCGCCAATAAAAAATCACTATGAAAGCCATTTATAGCCTCGAGAGGACGTTTATATTCACTTTGTAAAAATTTATTGCTACATAGTAATAGTTAAAATAGCCACATATAAATTCCAAGTTCTAACTCTTTAAAAACTTTTATTTAACGTGTTTTAATGATAAACTTAATGTTAATATAATATACAAATTAATATTAAAATACAACGACGTAAATATGTATAAGGTCATACTATGAAAAAATTTCCTGTTATTTTCGTATAACTAATACCAATGTTATCATTTGTATTATATTTAACATGTGAAATTTTTTGTCGTGATATTTATACAAATGAATATTTCATTTTATAACAAAAAAAAATCGGGTCAAAACAATTCATAAGATCATATTACACGAACGATAATAGTTAAATGTAATTGATAAATGCGTAAAAGCAACGTTATTTTATTAATTACATGGTGATCTAATAAATATTTAAGAAAATTATTTTAGGTTAGTATTCCTATGTGCCCCTACCTCGCACATAAGTGTCGTAACCAACCTTATCCAAGTTACGTCCTTTAAATAAATTTTAACAAACTAATGTTCATGACTATACGAAACCTTTTCTCACCTTTACTTCACAACATATTATAAAATTATCGTACAACTTCCAAGCTTCAAATCACATAACATTAAGTTGAATGTATTCTTCACATATCGAAAATAAGAAAGCTTATGAAAACTCAAATAAGCAAAAAATTTTATTAAATATTAGTTTTTGGTTTAGGCTTTAGAATGTTTCAACTCTATAAGGATGTTCCGACTCTATAAGGGTGTTCCGACTCTATAAGGGTGTTCCAACTTTATAAGGATGTTCCAACTTTTTAAAGGTGTTCCAACTCAATTCACGACACTCGCCGCTTAAGCTTTTTTGATGCTTAAGGAAGATGCGTAACTGTAACCTTCTCTTTCGGAAACAGTAGACCCCAAGCAAAAAAAAATTCAAAAAAGCTTAATGTTAATAGGAAGAAAAATTTCTAGCTTATATAAAAATTTAATTGACTAATCACATGATTGATCACTGTGATGCGTTCAAAACAATCAACAATCGCGTCTATATATTTGCATTTCGTGTAACAAAAAACATGCATTACAAAAACACGTTAATGCTCACATGACTAAATCGCGTAAACAAAAATTCGCGAAAAGCATCTTTGAGGTTTGTTCCGATTGATTAAAAATAATAAGAGCTATTCCTTTATGGAATTGGATGAACATAAGTCATTCACTTACGTTCAAAGAGATATGGAGATGGGAGGCGCTAGTGGAATAAGTTCTATTGGATATTTTTATTGTAATGGAATTGGAATAACAAGAGACTTAAAAAAAGTCAATGAATGGTACCAGATGTAAGTTATTTTTATATTGCCACGATAAAATTATATATTTCTTTTTAATAAATGTAATTAAAACTGAATTAAGTAATTAATTATTACAAATTGATGATATTAGGGGGTTTCAGAATTAAGTTTTTTTTTGAAAATAAATGGGAGTTTAAAAGATCCTAATTTCTTTTTAAAATCCCGACTCAGTGAACTAAATAGACGTACACATTAATAAAATTAGCATTTTTTTGATAAGTATCTACCGATAAACGTTAATGGAAATAAGTCTTTACGTTAAAAAAAATAGGATGTATGTATCCTATATTTCAACGTAAATACGTCGCTTATTTTATCTGAAATCGGATGTCAAAATATTAATTACGAAACCCTATTTACTTGTTAAAATGTTTCAAATATAATAACAATAATTTAACTTTCATTAGTAACGAACAGGCGAATATCCGTTGTCTTGGATTCCTTATAATGAATTTGAATATATACAAAAAATAGGGCAAGGTTGATTCACAATTGTGTATTATGTTAACTGGAGAAATAAACAAAATCCAAATAACGTTATAATACTTGTTGCACTCAAATTGCTTCATAAATCAAAAGAGAATTATGAAGCATTTATAAAAGAGGTAAATGTATTTATGTGTAGACATTTTTGACAATTTAGCAATTTATATTTTAATAAATTATTTTTAATATTGAAGTTAAAAGCATATTGTGATATTTTCAATAAAAATCCAACATTTTTAAGGTGCTATGGAATATCAAAAGATGATATTTCTAAGAACTATATTCTTGTTATGAAGTAGCAGTAATGGGTTCTTTACGTAAAAATTTTATCTCTGTATCACAAACGGAATGGAAAGATAAATTAACTTTGTTACATTGTATTGCTTCTGGATCTCCAAATAATTCATTTTCAAGAACTTATTCATCGAGATTTACATAGTGGAAATGTTTTATTAAGTAGTTTAAGCAGTGCATATATTGCAGACTTGGGACTTTCAAAACCAATAAATGAAGACTCAAGACTAGAAACTGATGGGTTTGTGGAATTTTACCGTATTTAGCACCACTTTTTTAAAAAAAATAAAACTACGAAGAATATAGAAAGTTTTATTAGGGTTGTAGGACGCCACTATTAAAAATAATCAAAATCCCTTTTTGTTTTAGAGAAGTTAGCATAATAGCAACTTCTTAAAGATAGATAGAATTAGGTTATTACCATTCTCACTTCTCTAAAACAAAAAGGGATTTTGATTATTTTTAATAGTGGAGTCCTACAACCCTAATAAAACTTTCTATATTCTTCGTGGTTTTATTTTTTTTAAAAAGTACTTTAAACTGTATAAATAATGTAAAATTAAATTGATTTAAACAGCCAATCAACCGAAATTCTTCCTATGATCAAGATACCCAGAATTATGCGGCAGTAAAATACGCGCATTCTAAAAATATTTTAGAAATTGTATTTAGTCTTTGAAAATGCCACATGTCACGTTTTTCTTACAGAAATAATACTCATGTTTATTTTTTAAACCATACATATTTTACTGCCGCATGGATAATGATAGTTTAGTGTGTAAAATAAATTTAATTGGATCAGTGATGTAACCACTGCTTTAATATAAATACGATTTATTATTACGCAGTAATTTTAAAATATCTCTCTAAATGTTTTGATGATCGATGATCCAGAAGCACAACGATTAGAATCGCTCCTATATGGCACAGATTCACCATCAACAACATTAGTAGAGCAGTATCAACCAATAATGCAAGTAAAGAATAATGAACAAGCAATACAAACAATGCAACAACAGCACCAACGAACAATACAAGAAAAGAACAAATGATACAAGCAACGAATAAAAAAAGAAACCGATGCTAGCAATAGTTAAAAAAAATCGAATGATGCAAGCAGTGGGTAAAGAAGAGCGAACAATCTAAATAACGAATAATAGTTAATTAACTGACCATAATAAATGCCTTCGCCCAACCAATAACAATTTTAAATACCCATGGCCTAATATATATCTTTACCCGGCCAATCCCAATTTTAAGTACACCTGGCATAATAAATGTCTTCACCCGGTCAATAACAATTTTTATATTTATTTCTCATATTCACAAAACCACGACAAAAATCATCAAATGCAATCACTTATTTCGATAGTATCCATTTTTCTAGAGCCCTTGTTTATCAGCATCCACATTTTTCATAATTTTCATAAATATCACAAGCTTTAGGCTTTTTTTTTGGATCTGAATCCATAAATTACTTAGCTAATTCAACATCTAAGAATTGCTTTTTACTGTCACATTCGTATGAGCTTTCCATGATTTTATTCCATTTTTCAAAAGTTTCATAAATATCACAAGCTTTAGGCCGTTTTTTTGGATTTGAATCCATACATTGCTTAGCTAATTCAATATAGCAGCCCGTAGTTCCAGAAGCAAATTCTGGTCGCAAACCAATGCAAATCTTCACTGCAAGTTTATTGTCGAATTGATAACCATCAAAAGCAATTTGGAGTAAAATGCTAAAATAAATCTAATTTACTAAAGTGGGTTAAGAATCGGATCAACCCAATTCAACCTAACCCAATCCATTAATAACTCTAGTCAAGGCTAGGCATTAAACTACTATGCCCTTATAGAGTTTATCTGAATCCCAATACTACATCATAGTATATTTGAAATACTTTAGTATACTTCTGCTTTTGTCTCCAAACTCACAATCTAAATAGCCTGATAGGACTGTGACCTGTCTCTTGATATAGCAGGTCAGCCTAATATCTTTTTTCTCTGATCTAATTCTGGGTGTTCTCAAGCGTCTTAATCAATTGGACAAAAAGTGTCGGTGAATAAATTTTACTTAGCGGAAAATATTTTAAGGGAGTCAAAAGTGTTTAACATCGTAATGAATATTTAGATAAACATTGTAGTTTAATAAAGTTTATTGCGTAATTAATAAATTTTTATTAGTAAAAATTATTACGCGAGTTTATCATTTCAATTTACAAACATTTTACGGCAGACCACCTTTTTTTTATCCCTGGGTCAGCAAAATTTACAATTAATTGAGTATTCAAAGAGATCACACAAGTAACCTTATCATGCAACCTTATTATGCAACAACCGAATGTTAATGAACTAAACGTAGTGATAACGATATTTGATAAAATATTAATGGATCGCTCAAGTATCAATTAGAATTCTTATTTTGATTGATTGTGGTAAATGAGCATCATCACGTTTATTAGCTAAATGCATAGAGAATAACATTTGAGCAAACTTTGTTTACTTCATAATTTGCATATTCAACAATTCTATGTAAATATAATTATTGTTGTGCACTGTTACGATCACTAGCTAATCACATTGAAGTTGAGGCTTGAGAACACCCTCTGACAGCCTGGTTGGTGATATCTCTCATCTGAGTTTCTTACTTATCTAGCTCCTTCATATTAATATTCATTTCTTAAGTCTAATCTTTACAGTAGGATTGTCAAAGATCTGTACTATTTTTTTTGTTCAAATCTTTTCAAATAGGTTTCTTGTTTTTAGTTTCTATGAATTTACACAGTCACAAAGATTTATCTTAAGTTTGCATCACCTAATGTCAGTTTGCATTCCTTTATATAACTAATTATACAGATGCCTCATGACCTGCCAGTGTTTCTTTGCGAATTTTTGTACCATAGCTTTAGAACTTAATAACGAAAACGTAACCTTAAAATAATATATCATAGCGAATCTTTTCTAGAGAAATTTCTTAGGTTGGTAATGAAGCTTACAATGTAAATTGCATCATAAGCTACGTTGTCAGTTAACACACGATCCTTGTATTTATTAATTATAAAATATCTCACATATGTTGATAAAAATAAAATATCTCACATATGTTGATAAAAATAAAAAACATAAATACAGGTTATCCTCGTTAATATCAACCAATTTGAATTTGTTTTAAATTATGTTGATAACGATATTAATGAGATTATATTAAGGTTAATAAATATGAGGGAATTTTAATATATAAAATTATAAGGATTTGCCTTGTGGCTTAGGTTGATATTAGCAAGGGTAACCTGTATATTCATAAAATAATTTGTTTTTTTACTCTAAAATATCGATGGTATCAATGGGTTTGCTCATTGGAGGCGAGTTTTTGTTTGTGTTAATTACTTGTAACGTATTACCACTTTCTAAAAATTGTTTTTTGATTTCATTATCTTCATCTGAACTTAATATTTCCTCTATCCAAAATCCAACTTGATAATTAATAGATTTTGCAGTAGGTCGTTTTTTAGGATTGGAATCCATACACCTTTTAGCTAATTTAACATAGCAGTTAGGTGTCCCAGGAATAAATTCTAAACCTTCAAAAGCTTGTTTTCCAGTTGATATTTCCCTCATAATAACGCCAAGACTATAAACATCAGCTGCTGGTGTAAACATTTTATGATCCATCAAAACTTCTGGAGCGATAAAGTGTTCGACACCGAATTTTTTACTCGTTTTAGAAAGTCCTAGGTCAGCAATATATGCGCTACATAAATCATCTTGTAAAATATTACCACTATGCAAATCTCGATGTTCAAGTCCTTGAGAATGGATAGCTACAAGATCGGAAGTTATGCTATATAATAATTTCAATTTATCTTTCCATCTCATTTTCACTATAGAATTAAGATTCTTATTTAAAGAACCCATCGCAGCATAATCTAAAACAAGGATATATTTTCCAGTTTCATCTTTTGAAATGCCATGGCATTTTAAAAACGAAGGATTCTCGTATCCGATTTCACAATATGCTTTCAGCTTTAAGAAAATATATTAATGAACTTATATAATTAAAGAAGATAGTAAAAAATGACAATAAAATACCTCGTCTAAATAATTTTGATCATGAATTTTTTTAAGTGCGAATGTAATATCTTCACTATATTCTTTAGTTTTTCTTATCCATCTCGCACTATATACAGTTGCAAAGTAACCCTGACCAATTTCTTTGATATTTTTAAATTCATTATAAGGAATCCATGTTAATTGATATCTATTATCATCTAATAATTTTTTCACAACATCATGAATATCAAATTTTTCATGTGTTGATTTAATCGTTTCGTGAGAATTGTTTCTTTCCATTTGATACCAATGATTAGCCTTTTGTATATCTATTTGTGTTCCTATTCCATTCCGATAGCAATATCCAAGTCGACTCATTGCGCCATTATCTCCAATTTCTGCTAATTTTTTAAAATATTCGAATGCACTATGTTCATCCTTTTCAATTCCAATTCCTTTTTCATAACAATCTCCAACATTATGCATTCCGCTAGTGTTCCCCATCTCAGCAGACTTTTGAAAATAAATGAATGCTTTATGTTCATCCTTTACAACTCCAATTCCATTACGATAACAATATCCAACACTATTTATTCCATCAGCATCCCCCATCTCAGCAGATTTTTGATAATAAATGAATGCCTTATGTTCATCCTTTTCAACTCCAATTCCATCTTTATAACAGTTACCAAATGCAAACATCCCACTAGCATTTCCCATCTCAGCAGATTTTTGATAATAAATGAATGCTTTATGTTCATCCTTTTCGACTCCAATTCCATTGAGATAATTATATCCCATCTTATTCAAGTTAGACGCATTTTCTTGATTCATTTTTTTTAAGACGTATGAAAAAATGAGAATCCGAATTTGTACTATTCATATGATATGTACGTACATACGTAAAGTATATTTTAAATTCACGTAACCGTTACATTTGAACTAATTCAAGATTCGTGTAACTAATACTATCAAGCAATTGGTTTACATACGTACGTAGTTAATTGTTAGTTCGGAGCTGAAGCTAACTTTCTTCTGTGGTTTATAAAAAATCACGATCACTAGCAAATTACATTGAAGGGTTGACGTTTCTACTAAAAATAACAATATTTTTTATTATGATATTATTTAGTGTCAATTATTTTCAAAAATTTGTACTGATTACTAAAAAAACTTGGAATTGACGACTTTATATTTCATCCATTTAAACATGTATTTAGATATTGCTAATTCACTTTTAACGATTATATTATATTGCACGATTACCACGATTTAATGATTTTTACATGCGTTATTACTGAATAAAGCTTCATTTGTGATATTCTGGAGGTCTTGTAAAATTTGCATTTTATAAAGAGATTTTTCATGCCGGTCGGCCAGCCGGCTTTTTGTTTAAAAAATTTTTTACAATAATTTTCTTAAAAACCCACCTAATTATTACAGCTACTGCCGATTCGATTAAGTTTGTCATGGTCCTTATAATAAAAACTATATATTTTTGTTATCATGATTGTTTTACAGATAATTATAACAATGTCAACATTATTAAATTTTTCGTTCGAATTCTTGTCCAACATGCTTGATATGTCTAGTTTACATGAAAATTTATAAAATTTTAGCAAGAATATTACAAAAGCTTTAGATGTACATGCAATCTAGACTATACTTTTATAATAAACATATTACATGAATTTGACACAAATATTAAAAAGACGATGTATAAGCCTAAATTTAAATAATCATATTTTTTTATATATCCAGGTTGATTTACAGCAGGGATACTGAAAATTAAATTTTATTACTATTATCATTTATCACGAGACCAATTAAATTATCAGATGTGATGAATTATTATGTGTGACAAATAAGGATTTACTAATTAATTGTATTAGTTAATCTTTATTCGTCACTCAAATGATTCATCACCAGGGCTTAAAAGACTACATTGAAATGCCGGCCATTCAAAAATATTATGATCTGTTCTTGTTATTTCAAGTCTGATTTGATATTCTTTTCTTTTGGTCTAACATCTAGTAACCTAATTTTTTTTTAAAAAAAGCGAATCTAGTGACCTAATTGATAGTATCTCTTATTTAAAAATTCTTGTTCATCTGATTTTTTTATATTGATAACTATTTTCTAGGTTTAATCTTTACAATTATACTTCAAAAATTTGTGTTATCACTATTCATTTTTTCTAAATAAGTTTTTGTTTTTTAGTTCTATAAATTTATACAGTTACAAGAATTTATTTAAATTTGTGTTACTTAGTTCTGGTTTACATTTTTTATATAATTAAGATTATACAAATATGTATAATCTGTTATTTATACTAATATAATTATAATTATAAATATTTTGTTTTAACTAATTGACAAAAAACAGTTATTATAATACAAATATTTTTTCAAATTTTACCTTTAGTAGATTTTGAACTTATAATTTATTATTTAAAAATAACAATTTATTTATTATACTAAATTATCATATTCTTAATACTAATTTTATTTATTAGTTTATATTATAAAATTATATAAAAAATCTTTAACTTATATATAAAGAATCAATAAAAAGTATCAATTAGTTTAAAAATAATATTTAATAGGTTTTTAGCAATTTATGATATATGAATAAATCATATTTGTATTATTGTATTATTTTTGATCTATATTATTAAAATTTTATTTAAAAAATAAATATTACAATTGATTTAGTAATTTTATATATTGATTTTTTTAAAAAAATAAACTAATTACTTATTTTTATAAATTTTTTTTTAAAAAAATTAAATATTAAAATTTTATATATAATTTTTTATATGTTATATAATTATATAATAATTTTTTAAGTTTTTAATAATTTTGACTTGAGTTTTTTTATAATTGTTTTTTTAAAAAACTTTTAGTTTGAATACTAAAACAAAAAAATAAGTTTATTATAAAAAAATTTAACTTTTTTTTAAACTATTATAAATATATCTGTTTTTTAATATTTTAGATTTATTCATTCAAAAAAAAAACTTTCTCCTGTAGATCATCAAAACAAACAAAATTGACTAAAAACTAAAAATAATACTACAAGTACTCTTCGATAATATAACTTTTCTTAAAAAGATTAGACCTAACACTGTTAGACTTAGTATTACCAGAAATACAAACTACAAGTGGCTTAATTTGTTCTGGTTTCTAGTGCAAAGTTGGCAACCTGAACAAAAAGTGATCAAATTTTGTCTATTTTTTTTTTTTTATTTACGATCTGTACAAACTAATCAACTTGGCTAGTTTTTCTTAAAAGTACTAAAAAGGCTATAGATTTT
>CAJVQA010011893.1:0-10432 GCA_910591915.1 Cetraspora pellucida
TTAAATATTTATTCTATTATTATTTTTTAATTTTAATGAACTTTGAAATATTTAAAAAAAATTATTTCAAAATATTTCGAAATATTTTTGAGTTCTTCAAATAATTTTTTAATTTATTTCATCTTATTTGCACTCCACATTTTTAGATAAATTCTTTCGCTATATTTTGAAATATTTTTGCTGCGCAATAATTTCGAAAAAATTTTTTTGCAATATTTCAAAAATTTTTTCATAGTGCAATAATTTCGAAATTTATTTCGCAATATTTTGAAAGAATTTGCATTTTGCAAAAATTTCGAAATTTCTTTCAGATTATTTTGAAATTTTTGCACTATGCAAATTCTTTCGAAATATTTCACATCTATAATTTTGCTGATGGTAAAGGTGAAGTGAACATAGAAGTAAGTGTTCAGTATTTTCATATTGATTGCAATATAAGCAGTTTGGAGTTAAATAAAGAAGAGAATAGTGAATATTTAAATTGGACATTGTTGGTAAATTGTTAAGAATATTTTGTTTCTAATAGAATATAGTTTAAGATTAGAATTTTGAAAGTTGATAATTTCAGTTAATAGTAGAATATTTATAGCTGAAAGGTTTTATAATGATATTAGTTAAAGAGTTTGTTATATGTTTGAATTGAAAGTAAGTTCTTACAGAATTTATATAGTTTATATGTAATTGGTATTTGATTCTAAGTAAAGAAAATAAATAAGTAAAAGTGCTCAAGATTAAGTTTAAGTTTGGTTTTGTTAGCATCCTGTTTGACAAGAGTGTCAACTATATTATATAGAGTATTGTTTGAGTATGATTTGACTTTGTGTGTAGTATAATTTATATTTTTGTATTTTACTAAAAAATTTAAAATATGTATAATGTCTTAATTATGTTGTTTAGTTTGTAAGTTATAGTTATAAGATATAGAGTTAGTAAGAGTTTGAATAATTGATAAGCTGTTAAGATGAATGTAAATTTGATAATTGGCAGGTAAAATAAAAAATAAAAAAATAAGTATTGCTAATTTTATACATGTAGAATTTGGTGTGTGAGTTATAGAAACATTAAATTTGATTTGGATATTGTTTTCAAGAATTCAGGCAATGCCAGTAGATATGTTATCTGTTTGTAAATTAAGTATTAAGACATCTGTATAAAAGTATGAATTGTTTGAATTCAGAAGTAGTATTTTTTTATATAAGTTTATAAGTTGGTTTTAATATGTAGAATCTGGTATTATATTTTGAATTAGAAGGATTTCTAAGAAGAGTAGTAAAAGAGATAGTAGTAATTGTGAAGTGGGTTTATATAACTCTGCATGAATGTTTTGAAGTGCTTGTATTTCTTAGTTATTTATATTAAGTTCAAAATGTTGTTTTCTTTTTTGTGTTTTGCATTTTAAATTGATAGTTTGTTTATAGTTTATTTGAAATGTTGTGGGTGTTGAAAAAATATTGATTGTGTTAGTTGTTAAGTTTATAATTTGGTATTTTTGAAAAAGTATTAGGAAATTTGATATATTTGTTATTTTGCCTATATGCCATTTGTAGAAGAGATATATAGTATTTATATGTTTTTAAGATTATTAGATTGAAGTGTAATAAGATTAAGTGTGTTTAGAAATGGATTAATTTGTTAAATTTGGTAATTGGACCATATGTGTAAGATAGAGGAGGAAAAAATTTTGTTTGTAAGTATTTTGAACCAATTTGAAACAGAACCTCAAGAAGATTTGTAGGTTCTAAGATATATGTTTTTTCAAGGAAGTAGGTTGTGATTGTTAACAGCAAGTACTTGTTCAAAAAAAAGAATTTTATTATTTTTAAGACTTAAAGTTGTTGAGTTGTTTAATAATAGAATAAAATTATAAATATTATTTAATTGGTTAGTTTGTTTATAAGTTGTTAGTTGGTTGAGATAAGGATTGTTAAATGAAATGTTATTTTTATATAAGTGAGCAAGCTAGAATATTATAGTAAAGTTTGATGTTTTCTTGCAGTTTTCTATAACTGTATTCTAAGTTAGAAGTGGTTTTCATATTTTAGAGAGTCATTCTTTAATATGGTATATAAAAATTTGGTTTAAAATTGTATTAGTATTAAAACATCTTTCTATGTTATTATTGCTAACTTATAGCATAAGTTTGTTAAGTGTTGGAATATTAAGCAGTTGCAGATTAGTTAGTATATCATTGTTTGTATTTGCAGACAAACAGGTAAAGCATATGTTTTGTATATTTTGGTAGAAGACTTGATAATTGTTTCAGTTTGATTTGAAAAGAAAAGCAAATTTGAAGTAAATATTCTAATAATGGTGATAAGATAATATTAAAAAGTCAAGATAAAGGCTTGCAAATTGCCTATTTTTGAGGCCTGGCTTAGCTTGCAGTTAGAGTTAAAAATTTTTTTTAGGCCCAGCCTAGCCCACATTTAGGGTTACTATTTTTTTGCTAGCCCAGCCTGGCTCATATATATTAAATTTTTTTTTTAGCCTGGCCTGACCTGGCTCAGCCTACAAAAATTTCTTATATAATTTTATAAAATTTTAGGCCTGCACTGGCCCACAATTATAATGTTTTGCAAATTTTTTGGCTTAGCCCAGCTTGCAATTATAAAATTTTGCTTTAAGCCTAGCTCAGCTTGCAGAAATTTGTAGGTCAGGTCAGGTCAGGCCAGGCTGCAGGACTCAATGCAGGCCTCTAAGTCAAAATATTTGTATAGAAGAAGCTTTTTATATTGAATAGTGTAAATAAATTGAGTTGTTTTATTAAAAATTTTTTCTAGTATAGGTTTAGTTAAATCTTTTCTATTTAAATAGTTTTTTAGATATCTGATTGTTTTATTTAATTTATGAGATGTAATTGGTTAGTTGTTAAAAATTATAGGTATTAATTCTGAATTGGTATTAGGTAGTATTTTTTTGTTAAATGTAATATGAATTAGATCAGATTTAGATGCATTTATTTGAATATTATTTAGTTGGTAGAGTTCTGAAATATTATTTAAAATATTTTAAAGATCATTTTTAGATTTATAGTACTAAATTGTATTATTCATAAAAGCAAGAGGTAATATTTTTATATAAGTTTGTAAAGTTGTAAAGACTGTTTCTAAAGGAGATTGTGATAAAATTTTAAGAAGTTTAAAGTTATATTTTGAATTTATGTAGCTGAGAATAGGATTATTGTATATTTTTCAGAATAGTAAAGAATAGGTTTTTTTTTGCTCTATGCCTAAGTATAATGTAATCAAGTTAGTAAGACTATAAGCTATAATTGTTTTGGCTTTTCTGTCTTGGTAAAGAAATTTAATAAAATTTAAATCTGGTTGAGAAATACCTATACATTTACAAGCATCTAATAAATGTTTAATATTAATTTTGTCAAAGGCTTTAGACATATTTTGAAAAAGTATCTAAGCCTCTTTGTTGATAAATTTGTAATATTTAATTGTATTAAGTAAAATTTGTATAGAGATGTGAGTTGAGCTGTTTTTAGTTGCTGCAAAGTTAAGATTACTTAAAAGTTGATGTTGAGTAATAATTTAATCAAGGCAAGTTGTAAAAATTTTTGTAAGACATTTTTTAATTGGTTCAATAAGTGATATTGGCCTGACTTGGTCTAAAGTAAAATCCTATATAGATATTTTTAAGATTAGGAAAATGTTAGTATTTTTCATATTGTTGGTACTTGTTGTAATGACAAACATTTGGTTAAGAAAAGTTGAATATTTTGAGCTTTTGAATTTAGGCATTTTAAATGTTTATGATTTGTTTCTAATAGATTTGCTGCTTTTTGATTTGGAAGGTCATGTATAATTTTGTTTCATTCTTCTATAAAAATTTCTAAAAATAGATTAACAAAGTAGGATTTATTTTCTGGTTAAGGTTTATAAAGTTTGTAAAATTTTGTTTTTTTGAATTAGTGTATAAGATAGTTCTTTAAAGTAGTTTTGAAAATAGGATTGTAGAGCTTGCTTAATTTCAAATGGTTGAGTAGTAAGTATATTATTAAATAGTAGTCAATCTAAGTTAATGCTATTATTTTGTTTTTCTAAAACATTACAGAAAAATGTTTTAAAATTTTGATAGAAGTTATTATTTCTTTTTTTTAGTTTGTTTTGAATTTCTTTTAAAATGTTTTTTTGTTTTTCTTTAGAGATATATGTTTTAAGAATTTTGATTTTAGTAGTATAAGGATTGGAATAAATAGTAAAGTTTGAATTAAAATTAGTTGATGTTGGGCATAAGGATGGTAGTGTAGTATTATTTGAATATTTGTTAATATATGAATTATAGATTTGTATAAAGTTGGGTTTGTTAAGATTTGTTTTAAGTAGGATAGCTTGTTTAAGTTGTTTGTATAATAGTATATGTGTTGGTACTGGTTGTTTATTTTAATATAAGTTTATTTTGATTTTTTTAAATAGGATATGTTTTTTAGCTGCCTTAGTTAGGATTTTGTTGATTTGGTTCTATATAATGTTAAGTTCAGAGTTATTGGTAATATTTGTAATAGGTATAAGAAGTTTTTGTAGGTTTTGTTCAATATAGTTTTGGTAGTTTTCAATTTGTTTATTTTCTGTTAGTTTCTATTGATATATAGTTCTTGTTTGTAGAAGATGTGTATTAATTTTAGATATGTTAATTGTGAATTTAAATAAAACTATTAAATGGTCTGATAAGGTAAATAGGTTAAGCAAAATATTAGCATAGTCAAGAAGTGTAATATGAATATTTGTCTATATTTGATTAATTTGACTATGAATGTTATTATGTATATAGGAGAACAGAGAGGTTAATAGATAGAAGAGCCTATAGGTATCATAGAATTGAAGAGATTTTAGAAGTTTTAAGAGAGAGTGTTCAGATGTATTGGAATTTTTTTTTGCAATATTCTATCTAATTTAGAATTGAGAACACTATTTAGATCTTCTATTAAGATAATTTAATTAGTTTTGTTGAGAATAGAAGTAAGGTATAAAAGATTATCTTTTCAAAGTTGTTTTTTTTCTTGAGTTAAAAAATAAATTTGAATTAGATTAACATGAAGATTTTAAGAAAGATGTCAATTTTTATAAGGAAATTTTTGTAGGTTTGAATTTTTCTAATATGTTTAGCAAGTAATTTGTGAATTAAAATTCTTACACCACTTTGGCAAGTATTGCTTGGTGTTTAGAAGCTTTTATAATTTGTGAGTTTTTGTATGAGTATTGAAAATTTTGCTTCTTTGATAGATAAATGTTTTTCTAATATTTCAAAGATGTTTATTTAATTTTCTAAAATATAGTTAATTAAACTTAATTGTTTGTAGTTGTCTAAAGATCATTAGCATTAAGTAAATATATTTTAATTGATTTGATATTATTTGAAACTTCTAGTTCATTTGTGCTTGTTGGGTCAATTTTAGTTAGAAAGAAGATACAATATGTTCAGTTGTAATTATTGGTAAAGTGTTCAAGAATAGTATTATAGTAATTGGATTAGGTAATTAATTAGACTTAGTAAAAGAGATAGAGTTTATATTAGGTATTTTCCAGTTTGAGATAGTTGATAAGGTAGGTGGTTATATGTTTTATAAAAGAAAGAGTCTAATATAGTATTAATTGGTATTGTTGATTCAATAGTATTTAGATAAATATGTGTTTCTATAGAGTTTATAGATATTTTAATTAGATTAAGAAAAAATTTTGATGTAAATGTTGAATAAATTTGATAAGTGTAACAGGTTCTAATAATTGAGATACTTTGTAGTATTTTAAGAATTTTTTATAACATTTGTCTATTTTTGTAAAAGTTGAAGCATTGGAAGTAAAGATAGTATTTGTGATATTTTCTACAGAATCATTCACTGTTTTAAGCTTGGCTTGTACAGCTGTTAAGGATACTATAGCCTGTCTTGTATGTTGGGTCTGGCTATCATATTTCTGGTCCTTTACTACAATAGGCTTTACTGCCCACCTACTGTCATCATTTTCCTCTAAGAAGGCTCACAAATAGTGAAAAACATTATAATCTTAGAAGCAGCAATTGCTTTAATGTTTTCTGTAGAAGAACTTGTTAAAAAAAAGTTTCTTGGTTTTGAGTAAGATTGTCAAGTGTTTTTTTTTAAGAAGTAGAGTTGTCAGAATTATTATTATAAGTAGTAGATGGAGTTAGATTTTTTTTTTCAGCTTTAGGTTTATTTTAATTTTGCATAAAAAGCATATCATTGTATTAAATAGGAATAGAAATGTTAAGATGTTTAATTATAAAATTTTCTGCTTCTAAATAGTAAGTTTTGTTGTAGTCAATTATAGTTTGTTTAAAAGATACTTTAAATTAGAATTGAATTTCATAGTAGGTGATTATGCAAGCTAAGGTGTATACATCAGTAGTAGAGTCTATGATTTTTTCAAGAGCTTTCTCTTTAGATAACTCTTGGATTCCATTATTTTTAGTTGCTGCTTGTAGATATTTTTTTAAATATTGATAAAAATAGTAAATTGTTCAGACTACTTCACTATTAACATTGTTAAGTGATGTAAAGCTTTCTTCAATTAATGTAGCTAATTTTTTTAATTTAGTTATAGATGTTGGTTTTGAAAAAGTTGCTGATAGTTGTTGATTAGATTGAAATAATTTAGTTTCTAAAGAAAGGTATTCCTATTCTTTTAAATTAGATTCTAATACTGGATAAGATTTAAATAATTGAAAGAAGTAAAATTGTGAAATGTTTTTAAGATTATATTCTGTATTATCTAGAAGTAAGTTATATGATTTGTTATAACATTTATGAAAGTAATGAAGTACTACTTTGAAGATAGCTTTAGAGCATTCTTGAAGTGAAGATAAGGTATTTGAAAGAGAATAAGTTTTTGGTAAAAGTTCCTTACAGTCTTCAACAACTTTTGAGATATTAACATTTTAATGTAGTTGCTTGTTTTTTGTTGATCAATTTTTTCAAATTGAATTTTGTATTAAAGAATTTTTGGAACCAGATTTCATAGGTTTTGATATAGGGCTTAAGTGAAAAAATTTTAAAGTTATCTTTAAATTTTTTGGCAAGAATGTTTAATATAACTTTAATGTTGAATCTATTATCATTTTGAATATCAAATAGTAACTTATCTGCAATATAATATATATCAAAATTTAAAGTAAAGTATAGAGATTTGATGTCGAGTTTTTTTATGAATTTTTCAATGTTGATAGTTTTGTAAGTATGATTTAAATATAAGTGTAAACATGCCATATTAATGGCAACTTTTTTTCTGTTATTTGTTAAATATGATAGAATAGAATAATGTAATCAAAAGATATGTATATAGTTAAGTTGAGTAAAAAGTATTGTTGTAAATTTTGCAACTAAGTTTTTAAGAGTTTCAACTAAAACTTTAAAAGGAATAAGGTTTAATTAGTTGAATTCAGAATTAGCTTTAAGGATAAAGTTAGTAAAAAACTTAGATTTGCTATTAGTTATTTTGTTGAGTATGTAGTTAAATAAATATTTAGCAGAAAGTCTGTTGTTAGGTTTTAAATCAGTTAGATCAATAAGAATTTCTTGTTTAAGGTTAAAATTTACAAGATATGATTTTAAAAATAAGAAAACTTGTAAGGCTAATGGTGTGCTTAATTACTATGTTGTTGCATTTTAGGAGTAATAAGATAATTGAAAAACTAGTTAAAGTTATTTGTTGTATCATGTTTTTATATAGTTTTTTTTTTATTTATTTATTTATTTTTTTGTTTTAGATTATTATTATTTTGGTTATTTTGCATTTTGTTGTTTTTAATTTGGCTGTTATTCTTAGATTTATTTGTAGTTCTGGTTTTTTTAGGCAATTTTTTAAGAAATTTCTTAAAAAGTATATATTTATCTTTAGCTAATAATTGTTAGCATTTAATTTTACAATATAAATTGCATTGTTTTTAGTTCATAGATGTTGAGAGAGTTGGGTATTTAAGTTTGAGAAGATGAATGCATTGTGTATGAACAGAAAAGCTTTCTTCACTAGTTACAAAAGTTAAAGCTTGTGGGTCTAGTGAGTATTTGTTATCTTTAAGAATAATACATGATATATTCTTGATTTTGCATATAATGCATATATATGCATGATAAGAAAATGGTTTAAAAGAGGTTTTCCTAATATCACTACAGAAGGTAAGAAATGAGTAAGTAATTTTATGTTTTGGTTAGAATTTGGATCTTAAGAAGCTTTTAAGAGATTTGAAGAGTTTTATATCAAATCTATTTTCATAGAGTTGGATATATCAGAGGTGTTTTTAGAAGTTAGTTGAGAGTATGCTAGAATAGTAATATATTGTGAAGTGAAGTAGGTATAATATTTTTTGCAATAACAGGTAGTAATAACAGGTTCAGTAGATTTTATGAAAAAATAAAAATTATTTTGAAGGTTACATGTTTTAGAATTAAAATTAATAGATAGAATTTTAATAGTACAAATGTTGCTATCATGAGTAACAATACCGAAACTGTTATTATGTTTGGCAATATAATTATCAAGGTTAAAGAAATCAGATTTCACAATATTAATGCTTGGCATTATGTATAACTATCTTTAAGAATAATGTTTATAAAATTTAAATAGTATGAATTATTTGTGTAATATTGATTTTAAGAAAAATTTCTTAATTATCTAAACTTTCAAACTATTTAGAAGCAATCTGTGAAGTGAAAAATAGTTGTAAAAGCTAATTGGATGTTTAGAAAAATTTAACAAATACCAAAAAAATGAAAATTTCAAGGCAACTCAGAAGTTTTTCCTAAAATGTTAATAAAAAAAACCTGCAAAGACAGGTTTTAATTTTTACTTTTTTGTTTGTATCTTGGTGAGTTTTGGTTTATTTATAATAAATTATATATCAAAATGACTGATTTGAGGTGCTTAGTAATTTTATATATATTAAGGAATAAAGTATATTAACTTAATAAAATATATAGTAAATAAGCAAAAACTAAATTCTTGGTTTTTGAAACTTTTCTCAAAAGCCAGGTATTGTTAAAACATAAAACTTGGCCACCTAGAAGAAAAAAAGTAAGCTTAACAACTTTATTTAAAAGTATAAGCAAGGTTTACTTAATAAAATTTGAGAAATAATTAAATGTTTTTAGCAAAATTTTGGTACAAATGATCTATGATAAAAGTTACGAAATTGGTTCTAATGCCTAATTTAAGTAGTTTGTTTATATATATATTGCTATATAAGTTTTATACTAAGTGTTATAATTTTAAGTCAACTACAGATTTTGCTTATTTGAATTCTTAATATATGCAATCCAATTTGTATCATAGCAACATTTTCAGAGTATAGCTTATTCAAGTTTTTGATCCTTATTAGTATTTTTAAAACTACTTTATCTTTAATAAAAAACTTACTAAAATTTATTATGTTTTATTTTTTTTTTTTTTTTATAATTAAAGTCCCTATCTTGAGAGTTACGATGTTTTTATTAAAGTATATTAAGACATGGCATGCCACCAGAGGCTCACCTTACATTGGAGGTTACAACTAGCCACATATTCACTTTTGGTGCCTAATTTAAGTAGTCCACTTACACATTATTATACAAGTTCTACACTAGTTGCCATACCTGCAAGCCAACTAGAGGTCTTGCCTATTTAAACCCTCTGCATATGCAATCCTTCTTGTATCATAGGAACATCTCAAGGCACCACCCATCCAAGTTCCCGATGCTTATCGGTCTCCTTAGGACTACTTTATCCTCGATAAGAAACTTACTAGAATCTTTATGTCCCACACATCTAGACCTAGTTTTATGCAACATGCTATAGTTACCTAACACTTGCAGTTATAGAAGTTACCTGTTTAACCGCTACATTATACTATTTCTACCTTTGTAAAGTTCACTAGAACCCCAGTACCCATCTTTCTGGCATCTTCTCCATCATTCTTTACTAGCCGCAACTCAGAACCGTCGGTCTCATTTATCCAGACTACCAATCCAGATGGCCTGGTATAGTATACTTCTGTATTCTTTTCCTCCAGTGAACCCAGTGGCCTGGTTGGTTATGTGCTCCTCTACACATATTTGTCATCCGGTTTTAATCTTCGGTTCCTATAGTGTTTCATGTTATGCACATATTGTTAATATATATTAGCTGGCTAATAATTAATCTTTTCAACTATAAGCTTCTTATAAATTATTGCATAATATTTTTCACCTTCTTTTTAACTAATTTTTCATTCACCTCTATACTCAACCATACTCCTAACATTCTTGTTAGTGTACGCTTTTCTTCAGCCTACATTTGATCTGAACCTATTACCACCTATTTTTCTTCACTTCTTATACTCGGATTAATTGCCAACAACTTTGATTTTGCACTATTGATTTAGATATCATTGAACTTAAAAAATCTTTGTGAAATTTGCACAATTGCTTGCATCTCCTCTTTGCTTTTTGCTATTCAGG
>CAJVQA010011894.1:0-10432 GCA_910591915.1 Cetraspora pellucida
TTACTTAATATAATTTTTTATAAAATTAAATATAAAAAAATTTTACTATTAAGTTTATATATAATTTCAATATATTATCCTCATCCTTTAAATAGAATAACAAAAAGGTTTTAGTATCAATAACCTATAAAAGTAACTATGCCTTATTTGCCCAACCAACAGTAATAGACCTAAAAGAGCTCAACTTCTATGAGCAAGAATTCTTAACTTCTTATAAAGCATATACTGCTCAACTTATCTCAGAAACAGACAATGAAGAATGGACTGTTTACCAACCTTAATGATGAACCCAAACTGCCTCATCTCATGTATATGGCAACTGTAAATCTTCTGACTACCTCTTCACTAACTGCCTTCAAAATACTTGCAACTGATGTTATCATAAAGAACTTATTGTTGTTTATTGTCAGCTATAAGCACTTTAAAAAAAAACTTATAAGAATTGCCAAAGCTCTGAACATCTTTATTAACAATATTCAGAAAATATTTGTTATGAATGCAACTCAATAGGACATATTGCTGTTGATTGTTCTTTAGCTTCTCTCAAGCATCAAAATTAGACCTACCAATGTGAATGCAACTCTAATGAAATTGAAGCCCAAAGACAATACTATCATAGCAATTATTATACCCATTATTGCTGTTATTGCAAGAACCCTCAAAGATCAGAAACTCTGCAAGAATTAGATAAAGTTTTTGTTTGTAAAGGTTGCTATACTAATTTCCACCAAAGCTTTGACTGTGATGATTCTAGAAACTAGTACTATTATATCCAAAGTGATGAACACAGAATCTTGGTTAAATGCAAATTATGCAAATATGTTAAACTTGAAACAGAATGCATAATTTAGAAAGTATTATAGAAGAACTATAGTTTTGTAAACTTGAACATTTATATACTTACAAAGCCAATATAGATGTCTTCTACAACTCTAACTATAATCTGTAGACTTAAATCAAACACTATACTGAGTTAATTAGAAGTGTTAAATCTTAGTATAAAATAAATCAAACTTATATCTTCTGTTTGCTAAAGTTTATTTGCAAAAAAACAAACTTTACTATTACTGAAGCATTAAAACCTCAAGTAAATAACCAGATTAATCGACTATAGATATATAAAGAAATAAACCTTATCTTATGAGCTGAACAAGTTGTTCTTAATAAAGAAAAAGAGCAACTTTTTTAACAAACCTTGGCTGAGTTTTTGATATTAGTCATTCAGAATTTGACTATCAGCTTGCTATTACTAATCTTTATTAACAGTTTAGTGCTTTTGTTGATCTTTGTAAAGAATGCTTATATGTTAAGCATCAAGATAAATTAGATGCCTATCAAGAATATTGCCAGAACTGTGCTTCTTTATTAGTCCCTATTTATAAACTACTTATACCAGAATCAGTAGACCCTATGTCCAGCTTCACTAATGCAACTTTATTAGAACCAGACCTCTTACAATCACAAGTTGCATAACTACAACAACAAGTTAAAATCCAGAACCAACTTATTCTACAGCTCTAATAAAAAGTAAAAAAGTTAGAAAAATTTACTCAGACCTTCTTACAAATATTCTAACAGGATAACCAGATTACTTAACAATAATATACTTTCTTTACTCAAGAATGAAAAAAGTCAAATTTTTAGATCATCTCAGACAAAATGAAAAACTACCTGTTGAACCAAACAATATGTATTAAGTTTTTACAATTAACACTATAATCCCTTATGAAGAATATAGTATTAGCCTAGAACCTTCTAAATTAAACATTGGATCTCTAGATGCTAAACAAAACAAACAATGCAGTTAGCTGCTAATAGAGTTCTCAGATCTTTTTGCACAAAATACAACAGAATTAAGATATACTAATCTTATGCCTTATCAAATCTATACAGAAGAAGAACCTTCTATTCAATCTTGACCTTATTTTTTTTTTTTTTTTGGTGTTAAGGTGAGGCCTTGCTCATATCTTTATTAATAATTTTAACTGTAAATTTTAGAACAGAAGTACTAAAATAAACTAAGATTTTCTATAACATAATAAAAATTATATGCAAGAATGAGAGCTCAGACTAGTTTATCTGTGACCTAAACTGATCTTGACCTTATTCTTCTTCTTCTACAAAACAGCCATTTATTAAAAAAGAAATTTAATAAATGCTTGATAGTAGATATATACAACCCTTCTTTAGCTCCTGAATCTTATCAGTTGTATTAGTTCAAAAAAAAAATAGCAAATTACAATTTTGTGTTGATTATCATAAACTTAATAGTATTACTAAAAAAGATACCTATTCTTTATCTCATATTAATAAAATGCTTAATACCTTAAAAAGATCTAAGTAGTTCTCTATATTTGACCTTGCAAATGAATATTGGCAAATTGCTATGCACTCTATAGACAGAAAAAAGACTGCTTTTGTAACTTAATATGGTATTTATGAGTTTAATATAATGTCCTTTGAACTATATAATGCATTTGCAACCTTTTAATGATTAATGGATAGAGTATATCAAGACATTATATAGAAATTTATAGTAGTCTAACTTGATGATACTATAGTATACTCCAAGATCTTTGATGAACTTTTAGAACATTTATGACAAACTTTTATTAAAATCAGAAAAGTTGGCTTATAATTAAACTTAGAAAACTATAAGTTTTGAATATAAAGTTTGCAATTCTTAAGACATATAGTTATTTTTATTAGAATAGCACCTGATCTTTAAAAAATAAAAGCTGTTCAAAAGATTCAATCACCTAATAATGTAACCCAACTATATTCATTCTTAGAACTAGTAGGTTACTATTGACAGTTCATTTATAACTTCTCTAAAGTAGCATAGCTTTTAAATCAGCTACTATGTAAAAAAACTTCTTATATATAGAATAAACCACAATAGGAAGCTTTTGAATAATTAAAACAGAGACTGACCACAGCCTCTATATTAAAGTATTCTGACTTTAATAGACTATTTATCTTAGCTACTAATATCTCTTATCATAAATTCAAAGCTACTCTTAGTTAATTAAATAAAACCAGAAAAGAACATTCTATAGCCTATATAAGTAAAAGCTTAATTAAAGAAAAAGTCAATTATAAAGCTACTAAACTTAAATGTGCTGCAGTTGTATAAGCTATTAAATATTTTCATAAATATCTTAGAACTGCCAAATTTATCCTAATTACTGATTACTCTGCTCTTAAGTAGTTACAATCTGCTGAATCTAAAGAATGCCTAGAATGATAGATTCTAAAACTTCAGCCCTATAACTTTGAAATTATTAATAAACCAGAAAGAGCTTACTTTAATATAGATATACTATCTTAACTTTAGACACAGACCTCATATCAAAACCCTTCCTTATGAGTTTGGACCTTTATATAATTTATATAATTATATAGAATTAAACAAGTTATTGAACTTTCTATTACAAAAATAAATTAAACAAATACAACATCATGCTAGACATTTTATTACTAAGAAAGAACTATTATATAAGGAAAACAAAAAGAACTCTTAGTACCCTCTTCATGTTATCAAATAGAATAAAGTAGAATCTGTTCTGTATATAATGTATAAGCATCCTATCACAAGATACTTAGAAACAGATGCTATATACTATAAAATAGCTGAATAATATTATTGGGATCAAATGTATCAAGATGTACAAAAATATGTTAAAACATGTAAAGAATGCTAAAAGAAACTAAAAGACAAATAAACCAAACTCTTTATCCTATCCAAATAGATGAGCTTTCGAATAAATTAGAATTGACTTAGTAGAACCTCTATTAATTACTAAACAAAATACTCAATATATTATTGTTGCTACTAACTATTTAACAAAATGGCCAAAAGCCTATGCTGTACCTGATGCTAAAGCAAATATCTTAGCTCAGTTTATTTTTGAAAAATTATTTGTTGATATAAAACACCAAAGATTATTCTTTTTAATCAAGAAAGAAATTTTATTAGTAAAACTGGTCCATTCTATATAAAAAGTTTCTTATTAAATATTAGTTCTCTTTATTATACTACCTACAGACAAATGGAATAGTTGAATGTCTTAATTGAACCTTATGTGAATTACTTGTTAAAGTAAAAGAAGATAATAACTGGGACTTACATATACCTGCTATACTGCTTGCTTGTTGAACAAAAAAGCATGCTACAACTGGATATACTTCTTTTTAGCTTGTATATAGATAACAAGCTGTTCTTCCAATAGAAGTTTTACTACTTGTCAAACTCCATAAAGAAACAGAATATAATTTACAAGATAGCATATTGCACTAAGCATTTGAGCTTATTAACAAGCTACCTGAATTGCAGAATAATGCAAGAGAAAAGATCAATAAATTATAGCAAAAACAGAAAGAATACTTTGATGCCAAAATTTGTTATGAAATATTCGAAATTAGTAACAAAGTATGAATAATTAAAAAGAATATAGAACATTCTTGATCAGCTAAATTCAAAGATAAAAGAACTGAACCTTTTATTATTCAAGAAAAATTGAACAATAGTGCTTATAAACTTTGTAATGATAAAGAAAAAATATTGCAAAAGTACTATAATAGTGATTGTCTTGCTAAATATTATAAAAACAAATATGAAAACCTTTTGTTTTTATTAAATAACTGAAATTTCTGAAAGAAATTTCCAAAACTGAAGAAAAAGACAATAATATTACACAACTTTTTTAATGCTACAATTTATTTGAAGATTGTGATACTTGAAAATTTATATAAATATTTTCAAATCATACAAATTTTTCTAAAAATAAAATTCTTAAAACTACAACCAAAAACAGTAATCGCTTTAAACAACTTTCTTCAAATCTGAAACAAGATACTGCATTTCAAAATTACTTAGACATATCATCTCAAAATATTATTCTTTGAAGTAATAAAGAACCAGAAAAAGTTATTAACTTGAACCCTATAATTGAAGCCTCTGTAGAATTCAATATCGATGAATTTTTAAATTAATACAACCTTTTTTAATTAAAACTTCATATAATAAAGTATCTACAGAGTTAGAAAGTAATAATACTAACCATCTAACTCAAATAATAAATAATTTAATACAGACACCAGTGCCAACAACTCAAAGTATAACCAACTCTTTTTCTAAAAGAACATAAAAAGAACAAAATAATCAAATCTTAAAGTTCTTATCTGCTCCTGAATATACTTAACATAACCTCAACAAAAAAATTAAAGCTTACTACTACTTAGAACAAATAATCTCAAAGTTTAACAACCCTTCAGAGATTAAAGACCTTATTTAGAATGTTCAAGTAACAAAAAGAGTAAAAGATACTTGGAAAGGTGCTTTTAGAATATATAAAGTTCTCAAATTATAACTAAGAGAAATAACTCTACAGTTGAAGTATGTGATCACAATATATATAATTAAGTTGCTAGATAATAAGTATAACTAACTTCTCAAATCGATTAGAATATAGAATTTACAGAGTAAATTTTTAAAGAGAACCAAAATGTTATAGAATAAATTATTATTATTTTATTATTAATTATTATTATTATTTTATTATTATTATTATTTAATATTAATTATTTTATTATTGTATTATTATTATTATTAGAAGTTGCTAAAACTTTCTGATTGATTAGTAATTACTTAGTTACTTAATCACTTAGTTACTTAGTTGCTTATCCACTTAGTTACTTAGTTATTAGTTACTAGAACCTTTTAATTACTTAGTAATCACTTAGTTGCTTAGTTGCTTAGTTGCTTAGTCACTTAATGCTTAGTCACTTAGTTGCTTAATTGCTTAGTCACTTGGCTGCTTAGTCACTTAGCTTACAGATATATAAATCCTACTAAATTCTTTAAGTGCAAAAAAGCAATATATATCTTTTTTTCTTTTAATATTGTAAACACATCTTAGGATTCTTTAGAAACAGAAACCTAAGGATAGTCCTTCTTGTATTACTTTAATAAACTATTTTTGACTATAAACTGTATTGATACTTCTCCTTTAAAGTAATTCCTATAGGCAAGATTTATCTTCTTTTAATGAAATAAAGTAAAATTATTAGTATTGTATTACTTTTTTTAAACTGTCTCAGAAAAGGGTATAGTTTCTTGATAACATTTAACAGAAGCTATACTTTCCTTTTGAACACTATATATATCTGTAAGAGATTCTCTGTATTATGTTGTTGTTATAGTATAAAAATTAAGAAGGCTTTTATCTATAACAATATTTATTCTGCAATATATTGTTACTATAAAAATTTGTATAAACAAGTCCTAAATTATAAATTTAATATAAGTTTAATAAATATATTTAAGTAAGTTTAATTTAATTTTTTAAATAAGATTACTAAAATTTTTTCTTAAGAGTAATGTAGATCATTTTTACTAGTAATTTTATAGCAAATTATATAATATCATATAATTTATATATAAAATTTTGTTTATATTATACAAATTTCCTATATAAATCTTATGTGATCTAGAAAATTTATAAGATAACCTAGAAAAACCTAGTAATATATAAAGTAAAATTTTTTTAAATAAAATAAATTATAAAATTTTATCAAAATAATTAGAAGATATAGATTTATATATTATTAAATTTTGGTAACAATAAAATATAATACTGAAAAGTTTTATTAGTAATTTTTTTTTTATATATATAAAATTTTATTTGCTAGAAAAATTATATGACAAATAATTTATATCACTCCTATCCTTAAACATTTATAAAGACTTCTATTAAAATACTATTAAATATTTACTTTTGCTATTTTAGGTTAATCTATATATTTTAAGTTAACTACTATACAAAATACATTTTGTATAGTTTTCAAATTTTGTAATTATCTAAATTAATTAAATAAATAAATTAATTAGTTTAATAAAAATTATTGTTGAGAATAGCAATCCTAGTATAGTAGTTAGATTGTCATCCTTCAAGTGACATGTCTAAGATTTAAATTTTATATATGATAAAATTTGGAAATTAATTTGTGTTATAGCAACTTGTCTCTTAATGATTAGTTAGATTGGTATATCTGTAACTTTAAGTTGCATCATCTCAAATAAAAGCTCAGGACATTTATGCAAAGTATAATATTATATATATATAGAGAAATGTTAATAACCAGTATTGCATAAAACTTTGGTGCAAACCTATAATAAGACCACCAGATACAATAAATTAAAAAACTAAAAAGTCAAAAGTCTATTTGGAAATTCTTAAGTAAAAAGGTAGCATGAACTTTTAACAGTATGGTCAGACTAATGAAAGCCTATAAAACACCTCCAAAGAAATAGACAGATAAACTAGATATTAAGATATACAGTCAATTCTGGATATAACAAACCTTTATATAATGAACTCTGAGTATAATAAACTTAAAATTTTGAAATTTTTATAATAGTTCAGTATAGAAAATGCAATTTCTCTTAAGAAAAATATAATAACTTTCTATAATGAACTTTTTTTTCTTCTAGAACTGTCAGTTCATTATAAAAAGAGTTAACTGTATAGAGGAGCATATGACCAACTAGGCCATCAGAATTGTCAGAAGAAAAGGATATATATATACTATATCAAGCTATCTAGATTAGAAGTTAGGAGAGTTCTGTTGGTCCTGAGTAGTAGTGAATAAAAAATGATATAAAAGATGTTACAATAATAAATACTAGAATTTTAATAAACTTTACAAAAATAGAAATAGTATAATATAGTAGTTAAACAAGTAACTTCTATGACTGCAAATATTAGATAACTATAATATGTTGTATAAAACTAGATCAGCTATATAGGGATGTGGGTCTCATAGCTTAGCAATTAAGCTTTCATATCCTCCACAGTTAAGGTTAATGGTTCAAGTCTGGCTGGAGGCAAAATTGAAAGATTTTAGCTTCTGTAACCTAATAAGAAGCCTGTAATTGAATGTGAAGCCCTGTAGTTAAGTTCAAGTGCAGTACAATGATGAAAATAAAAATTTCTGAAAGAAGACCCAATCATAGAGTACAGGTACTATGTATAACAAGCAGTTGTTACAGAAGATTATAGTTATAAAAAGATTGCACATGTAAGTTCTTTAGGCTAGAGCAGCACTAACATCCTTATACCTTCTAATATAGGCCGTACCAACATTTCTGCATCTAACTTGTAGGGTACTTGCTTGGAAGGATAATTAAAAGATTGTGCAAATAAGTCTTAATTAAGATTAAGAAGAGGATTTGATTGGGAGAGTATTCTGAAAGTAACCAAGACTAAAATGATGAGAGAAACAGTGAATATGAAAACGGACTGTGATAAAAGATTGGTCTAACCAAAAATTGAAAGCACCTTTGGCACAGCTGAATAATCTAATTATAGAAGAAAAAAATCTTGGAGGTTGGTATATAACTTCTTTGTGCAATGTAAAAGTGCCAAATCAGGTTTCTGGTCATATCTATATAAAAGTTTATGATGAACAAGACTAGGATCAACTAACCAATATGAGATAAGATCTGCAAGGTAGTATGGCATCACTGGGGTCAGTGTAACTTCCTAAGACATAACCAGAATTGTCCTGCAGTATTATCAAATAAGCTGAGAGCTTGCTATATATGGTAGTATAGTATCACTGAGATCGAAAGAACTCCCTAGGTATAACTAGCATTGTTCTGTTTGTAAATACAACAAGTCTCAGTTCTCACTATAGAAGAGAGCACCATGTTGAAGGTTAAATGCAGCATCGAGTTACTGTATGATGTTAAGACCTGAGGCATCTGCAAGAATGGCAGCAGCAGACCTGGCTTGAGATATAGATTGGTCAAAAGACCAATGGTAGCAGCAAACCTGGCTTAAGATCTGGGTTCTTTGCAGATTCTGGACTATTATTAGAACACCTTAGAGGAATCAATAACAGGCATACCAAAGATGAAAAGATCATAAGGATTAAACATACCTGAGTAGGACCAATTTGGAAGTAGTACAGTAACAAAAAAGTGAGAAATATGGGGAACAAGGTAATACTATATATAGTTAGATTAAGAGGCAGAAGAAACAAGACTAGGTAAAAATGTGAGTGAGATATATGGGTATGATTTACAGAAGACAATACCCCTGGCATTTGGAATACTGTATTAAGTTCAGTAGGTATTCTTATTTGTGTAGCAGTTTAATGATGTGCCCTGACCGCAAGTAGTTGTTAAGATAACTGCATGCAAGCATGCAGTGGACATGCACTTAGATGCCATATGGGTAACTGAGTAAAGTCAGTAGTGTAAAATTAGATAGTATATAGTACTAGTAATAATTGATTCTAAAAAAAATGTAACTATAAATTTGTACTATATTAAATTAAAGCTAATAAACCAACTAGAATTGTTACCAAAATTTAAAAAAAAAAAAGATCAGCTATATGTAGGACACAAAATGTTTTAGTAAGTTTTCTGTTAAAGATAAATTAGTCTTAAGAGTCTTGAAAGCATTAAGTACTTTGAATGAGTATAGCCCAGAAGATGTTCTTATAATTATAAGTTAGACTATATGTGCAGAGGGTTTAAATAGACAAAACTTGTAATTGACTTGCAGGTATAACACTTAGTATAGAATTTGTATAGTAATATATAGGCAAACTATTTAAATTAGGCATCAAAAGTGCATGTGTAGATGTAATCTTCTATATATAGAAGCCTCTAGAGGTATTTATGTTCAAATACTTGAATAAGAACATCAATTCCCAAAGACAGAAACTTTAATGTAAAAAAAAAAAATTATTAAATAAATTGTTGAATTATATATCTAATAAATTATTAAATAATAAATTTAATTTATTTCTTTTAAAGAATTAGATAAAGTCTTAAATATGACTATACTATTTGGTTCTTTTATAGGAATAGTTGGCATTATTAATTTTAATTTTTTATATACCAATCAGATTGTCTAATATACTGAGCCAAATACTCTTTCACCTATTTTTACTATATTAATTAATTTATCATATAGAATTTACTTAATCATATGTTTATATCCTTAAGCTCTAAATTGAAATATTTTTATGCAAATATTAATCATTTTATTTCTACTTATTTATTTTGTTTCTATATTAGAATTATGTGATAGACATCATGCTAGCTGCATATTATTTTATTACAATATATATATTTTTTATATTTAAAGTTACTTTAAATCAAATAATAATATATTGTATTTTTGAAAAATATTAAATAATAGTAAATAAGTATTTATGTTTTCAATTTGTAAACTTGTTTTAATTTCAATAATTAATAAATGTCCTTTATACTCACAAACTAAATGAATAATTAATATAAATAAAATGATTTGATAAATATTAGATAATAGTAAATAAGGAAATCCTTTTTACACAAAAATAACTAAAAATCCGTCAGTACTAAAATCGTCAATACCTGGTTATTTTATTAAGATAA
>CAJVQA010011895.1:0-10432 GCA_910591915.1 Cetraspora pellucida
ATTGCACATATGTTACTATTTTATAAATTACTTAATAAAGATATAAGCAAGACTTCACCTTAAAAAAAAAAAAAAAATATATATATATATATATACTATAAGAACTGATATTTTTATAACCTTCATATCTATCTAAAAAATCAAGTAATAAATAACATTTTTCTTAATATTAAAAAACAAATTTTGCTTAATATATAGTTAATATTATATTTAATTCTTTAAACAATATTTTATTTTAAAATAAAATATTTAAGCAAGAATGTTAAGTATAGCAATTGATGAGGAACCTTCAGATGAACTTCTTAAATAGGTAATATAGAAAAATTACACGTATAGCAGTTGTACTCTTGTTATTAATAAAGTCAATGACCAAAGAGAATTTATATACAGTTGACTCTTTCTATAACGAACTGACGTTACTGAAAGAAAAAAAGGTTCGTTGTAAAAATTACTATGAACTCATTGCACTTTCTATACCGAACTATTAAAATTTTGAATTCATTATATCCAAAATCCAATTGAATTTATTTGGACACTGTCCAACTCCGGTTACGACTTAGGCCTAAAAGAATAATTTTAACTTCATAATTAAGTATAAATTTTATGATACTGTACTGGTGAATCATTTTCTGGCGAGTTTTAAATAAATTAAATTTTCAAGACCGGTTTTGACATTAAATAAACATTTATTTAACATTCGCAAACAATTTAAAAATAATCATACATCTATGTACATACGTAAGTCTGTCGCCATTATTTTCGATAGAGCTAAGACTATTTATAAAAGTTACACAATATATAGTGATAAAAGTTCTTGTGTAATTTTGATTAATCACCTGATCGCGTGGTCTTAAGAAAAATTTACGTTTGTCTCCAAGGTGTTTCAAAAAAAAAAAAAAAATGACGACCTACGAAGATCAAGCGACTACTACGCAGTACGCACAGTATGCTATTGATCCAACTGATCCATCACTCTGTAAGTATTTTGGAAATTGATGTCTGGCGATCGAAGCTTAGTGCGAAGGCCTTCTAGCAATCAAAATAAATCTTTGTGTCTCTGATGAACTAGTCCTTTCTTTCTAAATTAAGCACAAACCAACGGTGTTGCTGAGCAAGCACAAATCGAAGAAGGCACTAATTCCGAATCTCTGCCACAACAATCCGATCTAGAACGTTACTGGGATATTGTCAGGTCTAATCCTGATGTAATAACTTACAATTACTTTATAACGCGTTCTGGTCTCTTTTATATTGTCGATTGATATATTTGTTGCATACTTCAGGATTTCACATCATGGGAATATTTGATTCGCGTTGCTGAAACTGCGGAAGGCGGCCTCACAGCGCAGTCACCTCCAGAAAATATAACAAATATGCGTGACGTTTTTGATCAATTCTTAGCAAAATTCCCTTTATGTTTTGGTTATTGGAAGAAATATGCAGATTTCGAATTTAACATTCAGGGGCCGACAGAGGCTGAAAAAGTATTGATTCGTTTGTTAGTTCATTCGTTCATTCATACATGGACACGCTTTTTGATAATTTATGAATTTAATCATTTCCACAGATCTATGAACGTGGTGTAGCTGCCATAGCGAATTCAGTTGATCTTTGGACGCAATATTGCGCATTTAAAATCGAACACTATCCGGACGATGTGGAGGCCATTCGAGGGTAGGTTCCTTGCTAATTTCTGTTAATAAATCGTCTTTCTGTCTTTTCGTATTGTTTTTGCCATTTCGTATTCGATTTGGTTTGTTATTCTATACACTATTTCTTATGCTTCAAAAGTAAGACAGAGTTGTCTCAGATTAAAGTCCGAACAGAATGGCAGTAAAGACGAAGTGATTGTACTTTGTTGTTTTCTGGTTATTTGCATTGTTTTGTATTTGTTATAAACCGTTTTTACTTGTCAAGTACAGCAAAAGATGATTAAGATGATTAAAGAATCACTGAGGAGATAGACAGTACCAGGTGATGATGATTCAGAGGGTACCCGACGGAGAGTGCGACCCATGCCCTCCCCTATTTCGTAATCATTTCAGGGCTCGGGTCAATTGTAATCTAAGTTATAGCTTTTTGAGTTTTTACTGCTGTCTTCGTTTTTAGCAAAGCTTTGTTTTCATTTAATTATATACAAGTATCTTCTGTCGACATCTAACCATATGATTACTTATTTTTATCAGGTTATTTGAACGCGGTGCTGCATATGTTGGCCTTGACTTCCTTTCCCACTTGTTTTGGGACAAATATATAGAGTTTGAGAAATCAAAGCAGGCATATGATCGGGTTCTAAAAATCTTGGACAGAATTATACGCATTCCAATGCATCAATATGCTAGATTCTTTGATGAGTACGTTTTATTTATATACTATACTTTGTTAAAATTATTCATTGACACTGCTTTATATTTACTTATTTGATATAATTTAGATTTACAAATTTGTGTGGAACGCGGCCAATAGCAGAACTCATCACACCTGAACAATATCGACAATTTGAGGAGGAAGCGCGAACAGCTCCTCCTGTTCCACCTGAAGGGACGGAGGGTGAGCAACCCCCTCCTCCTACAGAAAAAGTGCAGTTCTATGTTACTAGCTAATTTTAAACTGATATATATTAGATAACGTAACACTAATTTCATATATTTTATTTTATCTAGACAGAAGAACAGATTCAAAATGACATAAGAACACGAATTTACAATATGAATATTGAGACATATATGAAAACGCAAAACGAAACCAATAAACGTTGGGTCTTTGAACAGGAGGTAATGTAAAGCTACATTGATTTTCGAGAATATTCAGAAATTCCATATTCTTGCATTTAAATAATTAATTTTCCCAATATTTATCACTAAGATTAAGAGACCTTACTTTCATGTAAAAGCTATGGATGATGTTCAGTTGATTAATTGGAGAAGATACCTTGACTTTGAGGAAAGTGAGGGAGATGATACTCGCATTCAAGTGTTATATGAGAGATGTCTCGTAGCCTGTGTAAGTAATTTCTGAAAATGGGCTTTGATAATGATATTTTGTATATTCTCATTTAACTAAAATAATAATTGTGAAATAGGCTTTATATGAAGAATTTTGGCAAAGATATGCTCGTTGGATGATATCTAAAAATAGACTCGATGATGCACGTAATATATATGTAAGGGCTACTTCCGTGTTCATTCCAATCAGGTTAGCAATATAAATGACCTTTGATTGTCTACGACGCTAATCTTGAATTCCCAAGTTCATGACTAATCCAATTTATTACACCCAGTCGCCCAAGTATTCGCTTGTCCTTTGCTTGCTTTGAAGAGCAACAGGGAAATATTGACGAATCCAGGGCTATATATAAAATGGTCTTGGATGCTTGTATGGATTTAGATATTTTTTTCCTTCTATAATCGAAATTTACCATATTAAAACTCTTTTAAATATCTTTAAAGTGCCGGGCCATGTTGAGGCAATAATGAAATACGCACATTTTGAAAGACGTCGGTATCTTGATGATTTGTCGGTTCCCATTAACATTCTAACATCTTCGCTCCAGGGAAATAATCTCGATGACAAATCTAAAGCTTTTATTACAGTACAACATGCTAATATGCTATGGCGTGTAAGTATGATTGAAATTTTGATGTTCAGAATTAACAATATTAAGCTTATTCTAGCTTTGGGTATATATTAAAAGAATAAAGGTTCAATAGAAGAAGCACGTCAGATTTATCAAGAAAACTCAACGAAATATCTTGATAGCAAATATTTTTGGTTGAACTATTTTAATTTCGAATTATCTCAAATCGGTTAGTATCGATTATTGTTATTTTATATTTTGTGTCAGATTCTCATAGTGACTGTATTGCATGTCCAGGCTCCACAGTAGAAGCTAACTTGAAAGCGGTTTATGATCTGATTCGCAATACATCTACGCTTTTACCAGAAACGATAAGGGATTTTTCGCATAGATATCTTGATTTTCTTATGGAACGTGGTTCAACTATAGCTGTTTACAATAAGATCGATGTCGAAGCTAACGGCCCCATCACTGTACGTCCGGTCTTGGACACCAAAAAACGTGGAGCTGATGAAGAGCCAGAAAAACTTTCAAAGCAGGTCAGAATGGATGGCGTTGTTGATGCAGCAGCAGGAACACCTGTAATTCCAGTGACACCGTATACTACGACTACTGGTGTGCAACCACCATATTATTCTCAAGGCCAATGGAGTGCATCAGGATATTCTGTTTACCCCACAGCTAATGCTGCTCAGTCGGTTGGTATCAATTAGGTTTTCAATGTTCATTTTTAACATATCAAATCTAATTTTTATCTATTTTTAAGGCATCATATCAATACCCTTATCAGTATCCTCAACAAGCTGCGACTACGCCTACCACTCCCGCACAGGCCCCTGTGACTACGTGGGACTACGCACAGCCAAGTACTACAGGATATTAGTTCTGTGAAGAGATGAATGAATTTAATTTGTTTTGAGTTTTTTTTTTGGTTTTTTTTTTTTTCTTGTTGATTCTTTTGCTGATCACGTGTTTGAGATGTTTGCTCTAGGAAATTGACAGCTGACTAGTGATTGTAGTCGACAAATTTATAAGCTTAGCTGAGTCGATAATTTTGATCCGGCTTAGTCGGCTATTATATCAAAAAATTAAACCTGCCAATAACGATAATATTTCAAAATTTTTGAACTACAAACTTTAATCCGGAAACTCCAGCTGCCGTGCTCGTATTTTACTTTGTTGTTTTATTTTACATAAATAATAAAAACGTCGTTGTGTATCGTTATTGTTTCTGATGTAAAAAAATATATATAAAAGCGTCGTTGCGTAAAGCTTTCGGAAAAGTCGTTATTCCTGAAGTGTAGGAGTTTGATTCTTTGAATATTATTCATAGCTATCCAATGAATATTTATGAGCCGCGTCAGTGCATGGATTGTAACATAACGGATCTTGATATTTTTTGTTTCAGATAGAAGTTTTTTAATATTAGTTTTTAGATTATTTATATTTGGTGCACCCAATAGCAAATAAGTACAAATAATGGTTAGAAGTTGGATAGGGTAAAATTGCACGGGGGATATTTTTTATTAATTACACGAGAGGGTTACTTTAGTAAAATTTCGAGATTTCGAGAGATGCACTAGAGAACAAGGTGAATTAAAATAAATTCTCTAGTTTTCATTATTTTTTAATATTTTTTTTGGCTAGATACTTCATGCTGTACACATGTTTGAAGAGTACATAACCTTTGGTTGCTTATTTAGATAGTTTACTTATATTTAAGTTTTATATTAGTTGTTAAAAATAATGTAAAAATAAACAAATTTGTTTACATTAATCTACAATTTAAAAAATAATATTTGATTTGATTTAATTTTAAAAAATCTTAATTAAAATTTAAATTATGTATAAGTAAAACACAAATAATTCTAACAAGTTTATCTTAAAAACAAAAAGCAACCTTTAGAATTGATAGCATAGTAGTTATGTTTCAAGGTTACAAATCACAAGGTTGCTGGTTTGAATTCTAGTAATGACAATTGTAGAGATATATTTTCAAAAATAAAGAACTGCAACATTATAAAATTAGGAATTCAGGATTTCAATAGACAGATTTATTTTTAAAAATGGTTAGTTGAGAAGTCATGCAATAAAGAACATGAGTTAGAACCTAATTTGGAATAATCAAAGTTATAAATGTAATGTAAGACTAAAAGTTTGACACTTATAAATATTATATGAACTTACAGTACATAATCAATTCTGAATAGAAGTTGTTAAAATCTTCTAATCTCAACAGAGATTAGTGTGATAAATTATTTCTGAAAAGTTTAAAAATACAGACTAGAGAAGGTCAGAGTCCAGTAATCTTCATTATTGAAAACATTATTTGAAATATATATAGACACAAAAAATCTTAACAAGCTGTCAAAAAAGGAAAAAAAAACAAAAAAAAAACAGTTTTTTAAAAAAATAAATCTGTTCTAAAATTTCAAATTAAGTATATAAAAATAAAAAAAATATTAATACTTAATTGTTTAAATAAAAATACTAATATAAATACAAAATTTTTACATTTTAATAAACAGTTCAAACAGAAAGACATAATTGAAGATAAAAAAGTAATAGAAGAGTTTTACAAGCCATTTGCAGAAGTCAGAGAAGAGTAGTATGAGGAGTTAAAGACAGAAATAACAATTGAAGAATAGATAAAAGCAATAGAAAAAACTAAAAATAAAACAGCATTAGGCATATTGAATATTGGATACAGACTAATTAAAAGCACAAGTAGTAAAACACAAGTAGTAAAACATAAAAAGTCTTTAAAAAAGTTGCAAATATGTGTTTGAGACTAGAAAGGATATCATACAAGTAGAAGTTAGTATAAATATATTCAATTCTAAAGAGTGAGAATTGAAGTTATAAGCTTTGTAATATTAAACCAATTGTATTATTAGAAATGTTTAGAAAATGCTTAACCAAGGTAGCAGCAAAAAAAATGTTTAGGATAATAAAAGAAAAAAAGATACTCAAGAGTTCAAACTTTGCTAGTCTACTCGGAAACTTAACAGAAAAAGCAATTCACATTGTAGAAATAATAAAAGAAGATATAAAAAAAAGTAATAAGAAATTATGGGTGCTAATGCAATATATGAAGAAAGCATACAATTCAGTATTAATGAAGTTATTTCAGCTAGCATTATAGAGAATTAAGTTACTGAATAAAATAGTAAGGTTTATTATAGAGTTATATAGCAGAAAAAAAGTTAGCATTATAACAGAGTTTGGGTTAACAAGAACATTTGTCACTGGAGATAGAATTAAGCAAGAAGAAACAATTTTACTACTAATTTGAAGAATATTTTACAATCTATTATTAAGAAGAATTCAAGATGATTAGCAGTTAGGATATGAAATTGAAGCATATAAAGTGCTAGACTTACAAATGAACAGAATTAAAATTAGAAAGGTAAAGTAAGCTGCAATAGCATATGCTGATGATACAACTTGGATAGCAAAAAGTAGAAAGAAGATATAAGAAATTATTTAGATTTTACAAAAATTCTTTAGATTCAATAATATTCAAATCAATAGTTCCAAGTCAAAGCTATTGATAATTAACTCAGATGTAGAAAGAGAAGAAAAGTTTGTTCTGATAAATAATTTTCAACTAAAGGTTGAAGACAAGTATGTATTAATGAAAATGCTAGAGGTATAGTTAAGCATAGAAGCAAATAAAAGTTTAGTCATTAAAAAGACAAGAAGAATCATATAACAGTTTATATGAAGTATATGATTTAAGAAGTTAACTATCAATTAATTAATATATATTAATAATATAAATATAATATCAAAATTAGCATATATGTTGCAAACTACAAAGGCATCTAAAGGCAGCTAATTTGCTTATATCAACCAATAATAGATTGATCAAGAACAAAATAGGGCTGTTATTAACTACAAAAAATAGTGCAATTATGCATCAAGGTTTAGAAAGGTGTAAAATATTAAATCAAGAAATTTTTAATAATCAGTTGGTGTTATTACAAAGAAGGCTAAATAAATTAGATCAGATTGGTAAAATGACAAGAATATAAATAAAACAGGGCTTTGCTCTAGCAAAAATAATATTAGAAGAATTAGATGCAGTTTTGTTAAGTAACTTAAAGCAGATTTGGAAAAATAATTTGGCATGTTTAGTTATACTTAAAGCAAAAGAAATAGGGTTAACAGTAAAGAAAGAAAAAGGTCTTTGGCATGTTTATAGTATAGGCAAAACTGTATATAGTTTAATAGAAAAGAAAACATTTAGAGTAGCATATAGAAGTTTAATAAAGTATAAGTATTTTTTATATAACAGTTAATTGATCAAGATGATGAAAGAATGATCATATGAAAGAAGTTTAGAACATTAAGAACAAGTATACAAAAAGGATGAAAAGCAAAATGATTTGCAGAAAATAAACAAAAAATAATAAGCAATCAAGATGACAGAACAGTTTGAACAGAATTTCAAATACAAGGCATAAACACTATAGTAATGAAATTGACATGCAAAAAGCTAATACAAGATAAAAGAAGACATAAATGTGTACTAGTAAACAAGAAGAATATGAATTCAATAATAGACAGAGTAATTAAGAAAAGAAAAAAAGACATACTTATAAATTACTAAAGTATATCAAAAAATGAGAATAGGAAATATTCAGTATTTGTAGAATGTATAAAGTACAATTTGGATAATAGAAATAATGCAAAAAATTGTTAGTATTAGGTTAAAAAAAAAGAAATAGCAAGCATGCTGCTAGGAATTAGACAAGAGAACAAACAGAAGATTTCAGTTTTGTTAAAAAAATTAAATGAATATAAGAAGAGTTATACAGAAAATAGAACCAATAATAAAAAAAGAGTTGTAAATAAAAAAATAAGAATATATATGCATAAGATCAGTCTATTAAAGATGCAAGGTTTTGATAGTAGTCTAGAAACCTTGTTATTGGAGCAATTGAAGAGTAACATAAAAGTAGATCATACAAATTTCAGCTTTTATACAGATAGATTATTAGTAAGAGAGAAAAAAAATTACAGAATGGATGCAAGTTGAATACAGGTTAGTAAAGATAAAGGTAGATTAATAATAAAAGAGAAAATTAGAATAGTGAAATGGTCATTATCAACAAAGACAGAGTTAGCTGCAATGTGGATAGTAGTATTAGTCATAGTATGTAATAGTAAGATAGTCATTAAATTAGATAGTGCAGCAGCAATTGCAAGTCTGAAAAGAAAGAAGCCATTATATAATGTGAGAGTATAGAATAAAAGTAAGAATTTTAGATTAGTTACAAAGATTAAGAATATGTGCAAGTCAAAGAACATTAGGCTATCATTAGTTAAAATTAAAGCATATAATAGAATAGTATAAAATGAAAAAGCTAATAAGCTTGCAAAAGAGAGTGTACAGTTTGGTGAGATTACAGAATTGAAGCTTGAGAAAAATTTGAGATTTTTATATACATTATTTTGAAAAGAAACAGTAGTAGAGATACCAACAAGAAAGTTTGTCAAGACATTAACAAATATGATAAATGGTGCTGAGTAACATTGCTCAAGTACAATGAAAAAGCTAAAGCCAGATGCAGAAGTACAACATGATTGGAAATAGCTATAGAAAAAAAACAGAAGTTTAACAGAAAATAGATATAAATTTTTAGAGGAGAGCAGGAAAATTTCATTTAGAATTAAGTGTATTTCTAATAGTTTATCAGAGCTTGAGGTATTAAAAAAGAGAGTATCAAACTTGTATGATTCAAATATATATAAGGAATGCAAGATAGAGAAAGAATCATCAAAGCATTTATTCAGTTGTAAGAAATATAAGGGTTATTAGAACAATATTGAAGAGTTAGCATATTGGCTAGTATAAAAAAAATTTGACAAGTTAAATAAAAGCAAGTTTTTGAAACTTGACCTGAAAAGAATATTAGTTGGCAAAATGAAAATAGATAAAATTAAATATAAAGAGTCATGAATACATAGTTTAGTAGTTGAAAGTATGTTTAAGAAGTTGTATACTAAACAAGTTTTATATAAAAATGCAAAGCAGAGTATTAGATTATATATTAAGGTTATAGAAAAGATGTTTAGAGATAAAATTTAGTAGTGAAGATGTAGAACAATGGTCAAGTAGAAAAAAGAAAATGAAATAACAATGAAATTAAAACAAAGAAAAGACAAGACAGTTGTAAATAAAGAATAAAGTATAAAGAAAGTTAAAAGAAAAAAAGTATTAGTAAATAAGATTAAAGTGAAAAAAACAAAAAAAGAAAAGTTGAGTACAGGTAGTTGTTTATAAAGATGTTGATGAAATAATACAGAATGAAAATAGTCTATTCTGGTTCAGTTCATGACAGAGCTAACAAAGTTTCCCAATCTAGGAATAGGTTGGTGTAACAAGTTATATTTAAGTGCAGTTTCTGTACTTGGGTAATGCCAGACTTGCAATTTCAAAGATGAATTACTAGAAATAAATAATGTTTCAATTAGTAAAATTTTGTATTAAAGTTCTGACAAGGCTGTTAAAGAATTAAAAAAAAAAAAAAAAAAAATACAAAAATTTTTTTTTTAAAATATAAGCAGTCATGCTAGTACTTTATTAAGATTTTAAAATTACATTTGTAACTACATAAATATCTCTAAAATCTTGGATGTGGTGACCTAGTGAAGTGGTCAGGTTGTCAACCCTCCAAGTGGTAGGTTGGGAGTTCAAAACCCATGGACGGCGGAAATTTGGAAAAACCACCTATGCTACATCGGTGTATATGGGCATCTGTGCAATGCTAGAGTTATACAGAGGAATGCAAACCGGCATTGGGTGGTGCAAACACAAGATAAGTCCTTGAAACCGGTACTACGACA
>CAJVQA010011896.1:0-10431 GCA_910591915.1 Cetraspora pellucida
TGTAAACTTTTTGTTCATTGATATATGTAAATTGTTTTTGATAAGAGTTAAAGAATTTTGGAAACCATTTATCAAGTAGTGTTCGATATGTTTTGAAAGAAGAAATGTAAAAAGTTTTAAGAAAATTTTTGGTTTTAAAATTGATTATTACTGTACTATAATTATCTAAATTATTAAGATTTACTTGAACATGTACATTTAGATAAGTTTTATGTGCTAAGTAAGCCATCCAATTTATTAACTTATTTTGATATTCTTCAATAGAATTATATAAATCTAACTGTAATACTTTTCTTAATTTATTAAATATTTTGAAAAAACTTTCACAATTTGAACAAAATATTGGATGTTGTTGATTACAATTGCCAAATGCATAACAAAGACAGTGACCAATACATAAAACATATATCGCAACTCCAATACTGATTATTTTGAGTTGTTTGGAAAATTTATGATGAATATAACATCTTAATTCTTGCATTTTGGTTTATAATTCTTTCTATTTACATGAAATTATTTATATTAAAATCAATATATATAATATTAATTCTTATTTTAATTATAATACCTGCAAATTAATATTCTTAACATAAGCTTTAATTAAAACCTTTATATCGCTAAACACTTTATATCTATATTTATTACATATTGAACATAATTTATCTAAATTATCCTGGTAAACAAACTGACTACCCTGCAAGCAAGTCATGAAAGTTGTTCAACCTATACTATTAGAATACTGTTTATGAAAACATTTCTATAATGCTTTTTTATGTTCTTGTAAGTATATAATAGACAATTCAGTTTTGTTGTCACTTTTATATAAGCTCATATTAACAATTGATTTGTTTGAAAAAAAATTTCAAATTGATTTGTTTGCTCTGGTTTTAACTTCAAATGTTTAATAACTGGCTTTTTTAATGAAAGAACACCATAACCATTAATATGTGCATGTTGTCAAGCTTCTTTTATAGTATGTGCACCAACCTTAATTTGAAATTATCAATTAAAAATTATTTATATTATGGGTTTATTATATAAACAAATAATAATTTCTTATATTTAACTGTTCTTCCATTTCTAAATAAGTAAAATCTGAAGCAATGATTGAAAGAATACATTATTTTCCATTTTTATCTTTTTTATTTGCAGCTAATGCATAATTAAAGCATGACTAAAACATTTGAACAGTATTTGGTATATGAATAGGTATTGAAATAAGTAAACCTATTTTATAAAGCTTTGCTATTGACTCTAGTCACTTGTAGATAGATAAGATTTTGTTCATAATTTAAGCTAATAAATTACTTTATTAGTTTAATTTGGTTTTTTCTATTGTATGTCAAATTAATATCTGCATCAGGTTAATTCTACCCTTACCCTAAATTATGCGCTACTCTAACATTGGTTAACCTAACACAAATTAATTTGATATACTGATATATGTATAATATATTACCTCTGATATATTTTGTGGCCAAGGCATAATATTTGTGCAGCTTAATGCATGTAACATAGCCTTCCATGCTCTTAGTTCTCATTCATCAAAATAATAATCAGGTAGATAAATTTCTTTTAATTTTTGATATAATTCAATTATTCCATTTTTATTTGTAAACCAATTTTGAAAAAAGTTATACCATTGAATTGAAGTGATCATTCTGCATTTTAAATGATAATCAAATATTGATTTTATAATTATATATTCTTGCCAATCATTAGAATTACAAGTTAGAATATGATTAGTTAAAATAAAATTTTGAATAGTTTCATTATATAAACCAAAAAGACAAATTCTATTAAATTCTTTAATAAATCCTAATTGTTTCTATATATCATTGGGTAAAGTTCCTATAAAATTTTTTGATACTGTAATTCTTGATATATTTTAACTACATATGTGTTGTTTGTCATAGATGATACAAATATTGCTTGTTTTTTCAAATGCATATGAACTAATAAAACTTTATAACTGGCCCCAGCATTACACCAATCTTTATATAATAAGCTACTAACACTATATACAAATAATTTGTATTTATCTACTGAACAAGAAACAGGAAATAATAAAACATCAATTATTAATTGTTATATGATATCTTTTTGATTCTACTCAAGAATAATAGAACCTGAATAACAGGTTTGATTACCAAACAGAAATTTGTATACAGTAGAAATTGCATTAGTAAGATTAGAAGAAGTTATATAATAATTGTTTGATTTACAATAATTTTTGAGAAAAAAAAATTATAATCATTTTTTCTTTGAATAGTAATACAAAAAAAATAATTATTAAGGTTGACTTTTACTTTAAAGTCAAGTCAAATAGGAAAATAAATAGGTCATTATTGTTCTCATAAAATTTCTATCAATAATGTGAGTAAGGTTTATAATAAAGCTCATCGACAAGAAAACCTTTTTTTAGTATAGTAATAGTAACTTGACATAGTTATTTGAACATTTTAGCATAGAATTAGGATGAGCAGTGTGAGGTGCAAATATTTCTTGACAAGTATAATTATACTTATCTCTGAATTTACTAACTAATTTCTGCAGATCACATGTGGATTATTACTTAATTTATTAATAATTAAAGATTAAAGATACAATTTAATATCAAATTACAGATATAAAATTATAATTTAGGACTTTTTTTTTTTTAAACTTAGGCAGCCTTGCTGATCATCTTTATTAAGATTCTTGTATACATGTTATACAAAGTTGGCTTAAATTTTGGTTCAACATTCCTAACTACTTCTATGAGTGCCCAGGAGCAGTCTGTCATACAGGTCAGATAATTATTCCTGACCCAGGGCTATACCAAGCTAGCCAGTAAGACCCTAAAAAAAGGGTCTTATGTTTCTATTTACAAAACTAAAAACTGAATTGAGTCATGTTTCCTGAATTTGAATCTTGTTCTTCTCTTTTCCCTCCCTCATAACTCAGTTTTGTTTATCTAAATTTATATTCTTTTCTTCTTTTCATATTTCTCTGCTTGAGAGGTTTTGTTTTCTGTTGATTTTCTTCTTTTTAATTGCAGTGTTAATTCCTATTAGTTTTTCATAGTTAGTGATACTATTACATCATTTTTTTATTTATTTTCGAAAAAACCATTTCATGCTACATTTGTAAAAACTGTTATAAAGTTCTTGGTTTCTTTTAGAGATTGTGTAATATCTTGTACAGACTTTTTGGTTTTTTCTTGTGTTAGGCCTTTGATGATTTTGGATCTGCTTGCTGATTTTTATTTTTTTAAAGTTTCTCATAAAAGCTTTTTAAGTTCTTCTTTACTTGTTTTTCTTTGGGTTTCTTCTGCAAATACTGTTCATGCCAAATCAATTGACATATTTTCTGTACTCTTCTATCCTTTTTCATGTTTGCTACATGTTGCTAGATGGTCTTGATTCTCTTTGTAATCTTTATTGTATAGTATACAAATTGCATTTTTGTATAGATCTGGTCATCTTTATGCCAAAGTCTTGAGCACTGGTAGTTTTTCATTTATACACTTAATTAGTGTTGCTAGTTTTCTATTCCTTTTCATACTTGTACATTTTGTTCCACTTTGACCCTTAATGCTTTGATATAATGTTGACTAGTCATGCTCTTCTTCTTTCAGATTTGGTTCTGTTTTTTGAATTGATGATATGAATCTTCATTCTGCTCTGACTTTGAGTTCTAGTATATTTTTGATAAACTTTCTTGTTAGGCTTTCAATCTCTAAATTTTTCCAGCAGAGTGAAACATTTGAAATTAAAAGAGACACCTCTATTATTCTATCGACATTAACTATTTTGCCCCTCTCTTCTGCTAATTTGTCTGCTCTATTATTCTATTTGTTACAACTATGTCCCTTTACTTTAACTAAATCTAAATCTAATTCTTTTAAACTAAGTAGTTCTAAAATACTTCTCTTAAGATTATAATTCTTTTCTTTAATCCAATATCTACTTGACTTTAATTTTTTACTTTTGTCAAGGCCTGCTATTGCTGCTATGCTATCAGTATAAATTTTAACTTTTCCCTTTCTTGGTGTTATTAGCAGCACATACCAGATTGCAAGCAACTCTAATTTTATTAATAATGACCAATTTCATGCTTTAATTATACCTTCATTAATTACTTTTTCCTCTTTGCTATCTACTTGCACCTAGCCTATTCTCATACACTCACTCTCTATTGCATTTTCCATTGCTGATTTCTTGAGTAATCTGTCTGTATAGAAAATTAGCACTTCATTGTTTCTTAGTTTGTTTTTTTTGTTTTTTTGAATTAGCTCTTCTTTAAGTACTTAACTAAGTCATTACTTTTTAATAAGCTCTATGTCTAAATCTTCATATACTATTTCTTTGACTGGGCTTTCATGTTTGCTTAGCTTGATTGACTTATTGCATTCCAATCTTTTTATTATTTCTTACTCTACCTCAAGTTTTGGCACTTCTTTCTTAATAATAAGTCTTGATAGAGAGCCTTGAATGTCTTCTCTATTACTTTATTTTTTACAACTTTTCTGTTCTCTCATTTAATCTAAATTGCAACTATTACATTTTTCCAAAAACTCGTCTGTTTTGTTCTCTTGTGATTTTGTTTTTCAATGTTCTGTAAGCATCTTTTTAGGTGTGTTTGCAACTATCTTCTTAATTACCAAGTTTTCTTCTTTTGCTACTCATGATGACTTTAGTACAACTCATTCTTTTTTCCTATTATTGTTTGAGCACCTATCTAAAGTTGTCTGTAGTGAAAACTCTTTATTCTTTTCTGGTAACCTAAATTCTAGTTTGAGTTGTCTACTACTTTTGTCTTCTAACATTATTTTTTTGATTCTTTTAAACCATCCTGCTGGTCTACTTTTGCTTGATTTTTTTCTTAATAGTTTAAGCTGTTGTCATGAAATCATTCTATTGTCTTCTTTATTAATAAGTTGATTTACTAAAAATATATTGAGCTTTTTTAATGCTAAGGCTACTTGTACTGTAAACTTGTCCTTTAACACATTTGCAATTTTTAGTTTCCTCTCTGTCTTTTTAGTATCTATATTATTAAATTTAAATAATATTTGTAACTCTTTAGCTCTAAACATTAGCTGGCATGCTAAATTGTTTTTCCACAAGTTACTGCATACTCTTTCTGAGTTTTTTTGCTAGTTTGTTTCTGTTGCATCTAATAGCAGCAACTCTTGATTAATTCTAATTCTTGTTAGTTTTTCTTCAGGACCTGCTGAATTAATTCATGCATGCAGACTTGTAATTTGTTTAATTAGTAATTGGACCTATAGTGCATTGCAGTTGCCCAGATTTCTATGAATAATTACACTATTGCTTGTTGTTCTTGCAATTCCTAGCTTGTGTTTAGCTACTTCTATTATAGGCTCTTGTATAGTATCGATTGCTCTTTTCGAGAGCTTTGATACTTAAAGCATATATACCAACTTTGACACTATACACATATTGTTTATATATGATATCTGAGCACCTGTTATCTTTTTGATATTGAGCAGCCTTTGTTTTCACTTGGCCTTCATTAAGCTTATTATTAAGCCAAATTCCTAAAAATTTTGTTATTTTGGTTTTTCTTTCTTCAAAAATCTATTCATTGTTCAGTCTAACCTTTCTGTTTTCTTTTAGTTTACTAGGATTCATTATTATGAGTTTTGATTTTTTTTCATTTATTTGAATGTCATTAAGTTTAAAGAAATCTTCAGCAATTTGTAGTATACACTCCATTTGCTCTTTATTACTTGCTATCTCTGTTATATCACCTGCAAATGCTACTACTGCTTGACATAATTTCATCTTCATTACATAGTTTAGTCTGTTGTCATTTGGGATTGCCATTACTGTTGTATAACCTAAATCTACATCATTCTGTACTTTTTCTAATAATGGATTGTAGAATATTCTCTATATTAGTAGTGAGAGTATCTCATCTTGTTCTATTCTATTGTTCATTACAAATGCCTTCATGTGACCCTAGTGTGTAATTATTTTAGATTGTCTGTCTTGAAATAAATTTAATATCATTGAAATTGTTTTTTCTGGCAACTTAATTCTCTCTATTGCTTTTTTCAAAGCTATTAGCAATACTGAATCAAAAGCTTTTTTTATATCTTGCAGGACTAACCATAGTTTATTGTTGTTCTTTTTAGCATCTTCTATTATTGCATTTATAATATGCATTGGCTTTTTGGTTAAGTTTTTTGGCAGTTCTGTAAAGTTTGGCCCTTTTAGTATATTTCTTTTACCAAAAACCTTTGTTAGTCTTTTAGTCAGGATTTTTGTTGTACACTTCTAAAAAGTCTCTAAAAGTGCTATTGGTCTAACATTATCTAAATTGTAATGTCAATTCGTTTCTTTAGAGATTGGATAGATTTGTGAAATCTTCAATTTGTCAGAAATTTTGCTTGTTTTAATACAAATTTCTGCAAATTTTCTAAAGATTTCTTGGGACTTAGGTTCTGCTACTTGGATTAGAGTATAAGTAATGCCTAAAATTCCTGGTGTCATTTTCTTTTTAAGACCTATTAACATTTTACTCCATTCTTCTTCTGTAATATTTTGTTTCAAATTTTGGTACTATTCTTCTTTTATTGTTCTTTTTGGTTTGTATACTTCTGACTATTACTCTTTAAAGATTTTCTGATTGAAATGTTTTGTTCTAAACTGGTTTTGGTAGTGTTCTTTGGTCTTTTCTAAAACTTCTGTTAATTTATGAATAATTTTCTTCATCCCTTTACCTCTCCTATTAGCCTATCTATTTTAATTTTTTTTGATAATTTATCTAATAGACTTATTAACATTTTGCCTTGCTTTTTATTGATCATTTGGCATCTTTTTTCTATGTTTTCTTTGATTTCTTTTCTTCTTTGATTGTCTAGTTCACTGGCCCTTCTTGCACAAAGTATCTTCCACCAACCTTTTAAGTCCTTAATAAGTTTACAGAACCAAATCTCCTGTGCCAGATCTATATATATTCTATGCTGTTGATTAATATAGATAATTTCTTTATTTAGGTCTTCTATATAGTTCTCTAAGTAACCTAGTTTGATGTTTTTTCTTCCAATATTTATACATCTTCCTAACTAAGTAAGCATTTTCCCCAATTGTACTTCTTTTGTTTTTTTTCTTTTGTTGAATACTGTATTTGATATTTTCTTCTTTGGAAAATATTTGTATGCTATTGTGGTAATGTTATTGCTGATTACATTTCACTATTTATTTATATTTTTCTTATTTCTAGTGTCCTTCTTTAATTAGGAAAACTTTTTCAATCTGTAAATAGAGATTTTCTTTTCAAATTATTTATTGAGATTTTGCTTATAGTTATCCCAATCTTCTTCAGTTGCTTTGTCATACATAATTACTGTTCTTTTGATGTTTTCTTTTCTAATTTCTGCTGCACTGTATGGTGTAATTAAGTGATCCAACTCTATTTTTGCTACTACTGCATTATGATCACTATTTGTACATATATTCATTAGCTGAATTTCTGCTTTGTAGAGACTATTTGTTAGTTCTTCTATAATTCAAATATAATCAATTCTTGAACCTAAACCTTGACTTGACCAAGAGACTTCTTTTGATTCTGGATTAATTAATCTAAATGCATTCTCAAATTCTTGTCTTTCAAGCTAACTTAACAATAGGTTTAGTTTTGAATAATTTTTTCTTAATTTTATTAGTCTATCTAAGTTAATATCTATTACACTATTAAAATCACCTATAATCACCATTTGTATTCTTTCTAGTCTCTTGATGTATTTGTTTATAATTGTTTTTTGAATTTGGCTTCATTTTTCTTTGTCATTTGGTAATAAGTAAGTTATTATAACTATAATTTCTAGTTGTTTGAACATGAAACTAGCTGAAATTATATACTTGTTTACTCTGTTTATCTGCTCCAAATGTTTTTATCACTGATTGCTAATTAGCAAACCTATACCTGACCCTTTTTTTTTGTCTAAACAAGCATTTGTCCAAAAACTTTTATATCCTTCTAGATTTTTTGTTAGAAAGAAACTCTCTTTAGCTAAAATGTTTGTTTCTGAGAGCCTTATTACATCGAGTTCATTATTTATCATCCATTTATACAATGTTTTTATTTTTTAATTATTTGCTTTGAGGCCATTAATGCTATGTATTGCTAATTTAAGCTCTATTTTTTCATTTTCATATATTCTTCCTGTGTGAACTCTAAGTTGAGTATTTATAATTTCTTGCTGAGAAATATTTTTATCTATTTGTTTTTCTTTTTCTTTATTGTTATCTATATTTAGTAGCTCTATTTCATCTTTTCTAGAGTTTTCTTTTAGATATAGAGTATTTTCTTATATTATTTCTGTTTCAAGCACTTGATCTTGTGAAGAGTAGCACATCTCTATATCTGTTAACTTCAGGTTAACTTCAGCAACTATTAGGAGTGATTTAGTGGTTTTTATCTTACTACTGTGCTGTTATCTTCATTCAGTACTTCTAGTTTGTTGAGTCTACTAAGTATTTATAACAATAACCTTTCTGTAGATGCTTTTATATCACTTTTTTGTATACTTTTATTTTCCTCTTTATAGTTTCTTCTTTCTCTTCTTCTTTCTTTATACTTGTATTCTCTTTTCTGAATATTGTTTTCTTTTCTCTTACTGTCATAATTTTTGTTAGTTGCTTTTGTTTCCTCTCTTGTCTTTCTTTTAACACTATAGTCTTCCCAAAAAACTGTATGATTGTTGTATCTTATTGGTTTGAACTGTGCTGCTTCTAATTTTTCTTGACTTGCAAATGTAATTATTGCAAATCTCTTAGTATTACTATTCCTGTTTGTAGAAATGTATGCCAATTTGCACCTTTACTTTTTAGACTTCACAAAAGCAACACATCTGAAGCTTCTTTGGAAAGCTTTAATAATTTGGCTGTATAAAGACTTTGTTTATTTCTTTGTTCATAATTTTCTTCCCCTTAAGTTACTCAGACTGACTTGTTATTATTTAATAATAATGACTATGAGATATATTCATTATTACTGCTTGTAATCTCGATTATTGCTAATGCTTTAAATTGTAATCTCTTGACTTTTACTATATGTACACTGCCAAGGTTTTTGTACATGTATTCTATTTCTTCATACTTGACATTTACTGGCAAGTTCCAAATTGTCAAATATCTTGTAATTTCCATCTTCTTCTTTTTCTTTTTGCTAGAGCTAGGTTCTCCTACTTTTTTTTTAAGATGTAGATCAAATTCTTCTTTTTGTGAACATAAGGCTTTATCATATCTTTTTTTGTATTTTGGTTTTGTTACTTTTTTACTTTCTTTATAATATATGATGAGTTTTCTTTCTGGAATTTTAACCTCTTCTGAAATAAGATTACACCATTCTCCTTCATTTTCTTTAATGTGCTTACTCAATATTCTTTTGCTATATTCACAGTTGAAATTAACTACCACCTAGCTGTTACTATTTTGAAATTCCTCTTTGATTGTCTTGATATATTCACTTCCTCTAAGAACCCACTTCATATAGTTGATTCAGTATTCTTTAGTTTTCTCTAGAACTTTAAAGAATGAGATTTTTGCTTTAAAGAAAGCACTCTTATCACAGGTTCTGTTTTTAGATGATCAGAGGCTGTTTTCTAACCGAGTTGCTACTAGTTTGATTTCTAACTCTTTCTGCTTGGTTGTTTTTTTGACACTTTGAATTATAATTTCTTGTAAGGTTTTCTGACTCACCTTGTGTTCTTTTCTATCTGATCCTTCTATATAGTTATTTTCACTTGCTAATAACTTCTTAGCTTTACCTATTATTTCTGTTTGTTGTGCTATTACTTTAAACTTTCTTGTGTCTGATATTTCTATTTGCTCTAAGCCCTTATTTATTTTCATATCTGGCATCATTGTATCTTCTATTTGTCATCTTTTCTTTGATATTGTATTAGAGTAATTTTCTTTATTTCTACTATTTTTTTTGATCCTTTCTATCTTATTCTTTTCCTTTTTTTTTCCTTCTTTGTTTAGACTTAATATGTAATTGATTGAGTCTAGATTTTGGCTTGCTATCTTGATTTTACTAGCCCAATCTTCAATAGTTTTTTTTGGTACTGTTTTAGCTTTTTCTGATGCATATTTCAGAATCTCGAGTATTTGACTATATAGTAGAAGATCTTTAGTTGTAATTTTTTAGGGATTACCAAAAGCTAAGTTTTTTGCTATAGTTTTTATGTCACTTGGTTCTTTAGTCATAGATGTTTTTAAAATTTAGTTTAATTCACTGCAGTTCAAATATCTACACAGTTTGTTACCTGTTTCTTATACCTGCTGGATTAGGCTTTGTTTGTTGATTATCTCCATTCAATTACTTTATTTGCTCAATCTATTTTTGTATTTTTGTTGTTTGGCTATCTACTTCCTAATTTAGTTTTGTATATGACTTGATGTTTGTTGTTTT
>CAJVQA010011897.1:0-10431 GCA_910591915.1 Cetraspora pellucida
GATTGTTCAAGTATTGTAAAAAAATTTTTTTATGTGTTTCACACCGTGTGTAAAATCAATTGTGTAACATCAACGTTCCTCCTGTTAAGTGCAGGTATATCAATTTCGTAAGTTTTGCGGTGGCGATACTGGGATAGTTATGATCTACGTGATAAATCACGTGACTGGTAAGGCTACACATCGGTATTATCATACGAATTAACTTAAATTTATCAGTATTAATTAGGCAATCATATTTAATGATAAAAATAAACTTCTGTCATGCTGATTTTACTCCGGTCAAATTGTTCCGGCAGATCTTCGATTTTGATTCATTCCAAAAATAGAAATTTTCGAAGAAATAGACCCGCACAATTGTAAAATTAGTCCAGGAACAATTTCACTTAATGTCGGCTGTGATTTCATTAATAAAATTTTGAGTAATTCCGGCCAAATTTTTGATCATCAGAATCGAGAATCTGCCGTGACAACTTTGTTGCGCCACAATGATCGATACATGACAAGAATACGATTTATGCAGTATGTAGATCAAATATGTGAATCCGCCAAATTATCAAACGTCAAATGCAAAATGGAAAACCAAAGTTTCACGATCTTAAGAACGTTGTTATATTTCTCTATTGCTATTGCGTTAATAAAAAAAAGCAAGTTAAATAATTGATGCCACTTAGTACGATAATTATAGTTATAATTTACGCATAACCATATTGTTCACTTTTGTAATTATATATTTGATATATCTTGGTAATTTAAAATTTTGCTTGGCAAGAGAATTTTTTTTTTCGGAGTGCGGTGAGCTGCCCTTGTTTCAACAGTTCCAGAATACTTTTTCTACATTTGTTTCAAACTTGTAAGACATGGCAAGTTCCTATAAAGGATAAACCATTAAGCTTAAATTGTAAAAAAAACAAGCAAAGTTTATTATTAGCGTAGTACTAAATGCAACCTATTTATAAACGATTGCAGAAATAGTCCCTCCACATCTCTAACTTACGCATTAAGTTACAACATTCATCTATTTTATAAAAAAGTGTGCGAGCTATAAATTCTGATCAATCATTAAGTAATTATTACTATTTCATTTTCTGATTAGACATAAAAGTCTTAAACTTCCACTTATTTTAATTCATAGTTACCCTAATATTTTAATATGAATTTTCTTTATAACATTCTTATTTTTATCATATTTAGCTCAATATGTTGTTTTGTTACTTGTCAGACTATTCCTAACGCTAGAAGCAGGCACGCTAGCTCATTAGTTGATACTAAGCTTTATTTCTTTAGCGGTCAATTTATATCTTATACATCTAACGAAGTTTGGTATCTTGACTTATCAAATTCATTTAACATAACTACTCCACCATGGCACAGTGATAATGGAATGCCAGTAGGAAATATTTATGGTAGTTCATGTCTTAGTCCTATCGATAATTCAACTGTTTTTTTAGTTGGTGGTATGACATTTACTCCAAATACCGAAAATCCTATAAATACATCATCTGTATACGCATTTAATTCTAAGACTTCACAATGGACAACACCAAGGATTATTAATTTAAATACTAGCTTCATAGGACGTGATGAAAATCAAGTTGTTATTGATAATAGTGGGAAGATTTTTGTTTTTGGAGGAACATATACTTTTTCTAACATTTCAACTTGGTTTAATGATATGAATATACTTGATATCACTACTATGACTTGGTCAACTCAAGTTCAATCCCAGTCCCTTGTTTATGCTGATTATACTGCTATATTATTACCAAATGGTTTTATTATTTACATTGGTGGCCGCGAAGGTCTAGCTGCAAATATGGCCAGTATGACTCAGGTATAATCTAGCTAATAATATTTTTCAATATTTAAAGTTTTGCCTTCACTTTAATATTATTTAATACCAATTTTAGCTTCGAACATTTGATACAAAATCCTACACCTGGTCTACTAGAGTAATGTATATAATTAATTTATTATTATTACTGCTAGTTATTAAACCTAATTTGTTTATTCTTATTAGACTGCTAGTGGTTCTACTGTCTTACCTCGTGTTGGACATTCTACAGTTTTAAGTAAGCTGAACATAGTAGTATCAATGTAAATTATAAATTTATTTTTTTACTAAATATTATTTATTTTTGGCAGCCCAGGATGGAAATATTATTCTATATGGTGGCGGACTGTTCAATAATAATGGCATCCTCGTTACTATATTTTCAGATATCGCAGTATTAAATACGAATACTTGGTTGTGGTCTATTCCAAGCGTTTCTGGATCAAATACTCCTTCATCACTCGCATTTCATTCTGCTGCACTATACAAAAATTATATGATTATTGCATTTGGTAATTTACCTTTTTATAATTTAGTTATTTATTGTAGCTATTAAATTTATTAAACCTTCACATCTTCAGGCCAAATTATTGCACCATCGCCGATATATACTAATAATATTTACATTATGGACACACGAAATTACACCTGGGTTACTTCTGTTAATCAAGATATACTTTCAACAACTACCTCATCTAAACTACCTACGACAACCCCAAGTCAGCAGCCAACTATTCAACAAAATAATGATAGTTTATTTATTGGAATTGGTATTGGTGTGGGTGGAATTATTTTAGTTGGATTATTAGTTACTGCTGGGTTTTTCTTTTATAAAAAACGTGATAAAAACACATTTATTATTGAAATACCAGGATCTAACATGAACGAACATAAGGTTTATATCTAGAGATGTGCATTGTCCCTGATAATTAAATGTATATTATTCTGAACATGTTATGGTGTCAGAAATTTTAATCTACGATACAATTAACATAACGATACACTTGCAACTTTGAATATGAAATTGTCAATAATTAGCATCATTTAGTACATTACAATCATTTAAAATAAATAAATAATTCAAAACTTTGGTCATAGATTTTTAAAATGGTAATAATTAAATGTTAGTAATAATTCGAACTTTAAAAAAAACTATAATATTAAATGCGGCAAGTTATCAATTATCTACAATGCATATGATAGGTATAATATATAAAAGTAAATTTTCTGCATATGCATGTTAAAGTAGTATTATATAGCTTGGCCACTATTGATCATGGGCATTATACCGTTTATGTTATAAAATTGCTTTCGCACGTCCGTAATCTGTGACAGGTTAAACCATTAATTTCAATCATTTGATTGTCATAACTATTAAAAAAAAAACTTTTAAGTTCAAAAGTTGCTTTTGATATTAACTAACCAAATATTTATATAAAAAATAAAATCTTTTTAAAATTAAAATAACGAATACCACATAAATAATTCACTAGTATATTATAATCACTTTAAGCAAAGCAAACAATATGTTGTTTTTTTAACCGTGCTATTTTTCAATACATCCTTCCTTAAAAGATACTTTTTTTTACTTAACTCTACCTCTTTCGACTCAAAGAGCTGAATTCTTCTTTCTTCCATATCATTTATTCGTGAACTCATATTTTCGCAGCACTTTTGATTGAACAGTCGCAACTAAAATCATAAAGACAAATATTCGTGAGATTTTATTTTTGTTACATTGCACTGATCTTTGAATTTATCTAACACAGTTCGTAATGTTGGCCTAATATTTTGGCACTTTGAATTAATAACTAAAAATGAAATGATGCCGGAAATATATTTTCTTATAAGTTTTTTTTTTAAAAAAAAAATATGTATAACCTGCACTTTATTAAAAAATTGGGTCTCTTCTACAGCAAGTCTTATTAGAAGTCTATAGGTTATTTAAACCTTTACTCATGTCAGATAAAAGAAATATTAATTTATAAAATCGCAAAAAAATAAATAACCCAAATCATTTTTATAGAACTTCGTAATGATAAATTACTAAATACTGTGACAGGTTATAGGGTCGAGTCCAGAGATGGGGGCAAATGCGACGGATTGTCGCTAGAAAAATGGTTATGCCGCGTAACGTTCCTCAAAGATAATAGAGGCGGTTTTACGATTTGGCACAAGGTCAAGGCGATCGTTTAAGGAGCGTTACAAGATGAGTATTACGATTTTAAAAGAACGTGGGTTTATTTGTCAAGTTAAAAAGGCTTTATTAACTTTATTAATATTTTGTAGGGGCAATACAATTATATTATTAGGAGCTATTCTGAACTCTTCGACGATACTTCGACACTTGACTTGACTTAACTGAGCTCTTGGAAGGGGAAATTCTACCCTTTTTATAATGAATTCACCGGAGAAGAGCCCGCGCAAGACCACGACTCTCCTCATTATTTCCAACATTTCCCAACCTTATTTGTAATAACCTTTAACCCCTTCCACACAGCCTTTCGTTACTTTAACATTTCTCACGGCTTCGATGAGAAATGTTTCAGTTTCAATATCCCGGGGCCAGAACCCATCATATTGTCTTCAATCACACCTCCTTTGACATCGCCTCACACCTAACCCAAGTAAGGCAGGTGGAGTCAACTTCCATTCCCAGTACAACAGGTTGGTTCAGGTCGACCTTACATTAATTGGAGGTGGTGGTTGGGTCCCGCATGGAGGCTTGTGTACTTTCATATGGCTTCATTGGGGCTGGGCGCACATGTTTCAGATGGATCGTCATGGGCAACTTTAATTAGGTAAGTATGCCACAATGACGTCCATTTCGCAGGTTCTACGAGGTGTCGGTTTTACCTCTGGCAATGCAATAATGATTTAAGGCGGGGATTGAAATCATTGGCTTAACCTGTCACAGATTACGGACGTGCATTGCTTTCTTTTTATGACGTCACTCGCGCTTGTTATTTTGTACGATGCATACGTTGTGGGACCCTGACCGTTTGGGGTTCATGTCTAAGTTAGGAAAGGATCAATGACCAACTCGAAACCTCTTTCGCCAAGTAGAACCCGGCTAGCACCAAGTTAACCATTCGCCAAATCTAACACGCCTTTTTCGACCGGAAATAACCCTCCAAGTGGCTACACGACATATCCGACCGTGGAGCGACTGACACGCCGTTTTACCTTTTACAACGTCATCTATATTTATATTATACTACACTAATGAATTAAAAGGATTTTAAAAAAGCATAAACAGTATAGTTTATGATCAATGACCGTCGTACTATAATACCAATATAGTATGATAATTCTGAGATACATCACTGTACCAACGTGATGTTATTTCATATTATCATACTATAGTATATAAATATTATGCAATTATTAGGGGTCTCAAAGTTAACGTGCGAGAATCTAATTTTGATAGAAATAAATCGCATTATTTTCAAATGAGCGACATATCAACTTTATTCCATTTTCCGATGATGATTTTTGTCTTTGAAAAGTCTACTTATTTCGTCAAATGAGGATCCATTTCATTTTCCAATTTTGAAATACAAATATCATTTTCCAAACTTAATTTCAAGATGCGACACTTATTTATTAACTCTGCAATCCCCTATTGTAGTAATATTGTCAATTTATTGGCACTAAATTTAGCTTATAAAATTTATTTTATACTTGTTAAAAATTTATTAGATTTAGATAATAATGATAACCTACTTTTCATGAAATGCACAAATATGCTATCATGATTTATATATTAAACCATAAATGACTAATTCACTATCCAATCAAATATTTCTACGAAACAAACTGGTTATAAACTATCTATAACCGGCTTTAACCGATTATTAGTGATATAACCAACATTATCTGAGATGTCTCATATTAAAAGAGCCCATTTCGACATATAACCAAATTTTGAGTAATTCGAATTTAAATGATCAAACAGAAACATACATTAAAAAGTATTGAACACACATGATATATTTCTCAATTGGAAAAGAAGCGTTTAACCAACAATGCTAGATGTCTAACTTTTATTATTTATTGAGAATATGCAGTGTATATCGATTGATGTACGTTGTGAATAGTGTTGTAACCAAAACTAGGGATGAGTTCGGTCAAGTCAATAATCATAATAATACATATGCATATTGGCAGATCTGCATCATCTGATAGACAAGGGTAGAATCGCCGCCAAAGAGTTTCAAGTAAAATTTCGTTTTTTTAGGTTAGGGTTTGGATTTTGCCATTAAATTGGTGTCTAAAATAATTTACTATATCAAAATTTTACAAGGAAAACTTTTAATTAATGCGCAAAAGACAGTTTCATAGACGAAATTTTGGGTTATAAGCGTCTCTTGACAAAACGAACGTTTGTTTTGAATTTTTCTATTAGTGTTACGTTACACCTGATCTTGAGATTTGATTGGTCTTGAAACTTTTTAAGGTGGTGATTTTACCCCAGTTCATCTGATAAAGCCAGATCTAGAACAAAAAAAATTTTAAATCTGGTAAAACGATCTGCAATTTTGATCAATCATAGCGGGCATTCAATGTGATCGGCCAATTTTAAAAAATTTTATTGGTTAATCGAAATTAATCTAAGTTCAAAATTTAAACTAAATCGTCACGAATAAATAACTGATATAGATAGTTGTTGAAAAAAATCTTTACTCAATATTTAGAAAAAAAGCTTGCCCGAATTTTGGTTTTTGTTGATATTATAAAATTTTTTAAACTTCAAATAAAGATTTCTCAATAACTACTTAACAAACTTTTTTATTTTAATTTTATAAAAATATAAGATTAAATTAACCAAATTTTTATTAATTTAGTCAAGGAACCTTCACTAGAAGTTTAGAAAAATTAAAATTTTAGATGATTATTAAACTTTGATTGGTTATGTAAATTATTTTTAATTAGTAATGCTAATCAAATTTGTAGATCACTTGATCAGATTTAGATCAAAACAACTTTAAATGTGGTCAAATGATCTGTAAGTTGATCAAAATTATAAACTCACTTATTTAACCTTATGATCAATTATAGTTTACTGATCATGAGTAGTTAACTAATAATGATTAACTGTATCAATTAACTTATTCTTTACTTAAACTATTTAGGATATTTCAAACTATATATTAATTAGTATCATATAGTTTTTTTTTAGCAATAAGAAAAAAGCAATCAAAATTACTGTTATACTGTTACAGGTAAACCTGATTTAGAAACTATTTCAAAATAATTCTAAATATCTTAAGAATTATAATATCTGTAACATTAAATAATAAATAACAATCTCTCTTATAATACAAATTAAGTTTTATTATATACTATAAATCTTATTATTAAAATACACTTATCTGATATAACTTAACACCTGTCAAAATAATATTATCTTGATAGATAAAGCATGTAATTATGTAGGTATGTTTTCAATTGATTATATAGTTATAAGAATGAGAATATTGATTAGAATACAAGAATGAAGTATTAAATAAGTGAATAATAAAAGGTATAAGAATAAAAAATTAAAAGCATTATTTAAAAAAGAAATGAAATAGCTTGAAATCTATTAGAAAATATATAAAAAAATATAGAAAACATTTAAAAATTATCTTAGTAAATAATTATAAATAAACAAAGAATTCTTTTCTTATAATATATATATATTATACAAAAAAAAAATTAAAGTTCTTATTAATAAAACCTAAAACTCTCAATAAATAAATTATTCTTTAAGACTATATCTTAAGTTAATTTATTTATATCAAATCATAGAAATTACTTATATTATCCTTTAATGAATATTATATAACATATCTATTTCTCAAATGACAATTTGTTACATTTGTCTTATCTCTATATACATCTAAATTGCCTCTAACAATACTAATTATTATATGATTTGGGACATTTCAAATAGTTTAAACCTAATAAATTATTTTATAAACTTAGTATCACCAGTTTAAAAGATTTCACACATTATGTAATTTTATTATAAAATCAAGAAAACAAATTTTTTTAAGAAAACCATTAATTATTAGTTTTAAAGTATTGCAAATATGTTAGGTTTAGAAGACTATAGTATTATAAAAAATTTTTTTGTTAATATATAGAATGTAGTTTTATAACAACTTTTGAATTACAGACTATTTTTAAATTGTTTTAATTTTTTGAAACTTTTTCATATTATATCTAATTTTGAAATTTGATTAGATATCAAAAATTTTTAACTAATTATTTTAGAGTTGTTTTAGGTTCTTGAATTTGATTAGCTAATATATATAGATCTACTGTTGTTAGATAAAATTATTATTGATAAATTGCAAAAGTTAAAACTAAACTAAACAAAAATCAAAATTAACAAAACTCTGACAAAATGTCAAAACTTTGACAAAATAATAAAACTTTAGAAAAATAGTAAAATTTTGATAAAACATCTAATAAAGCTAAAATTTCTAAAGAATATCAAGTACTATAAGGTTTAACTTCTCTAAACATTAGAAAGACTAAGTCATATTGATGAATTAAAATATTTTATATGTAGTTATTAAGTACAATATATGACTTATATACAATGATTTTATTTAAATATTATTAAAAAAAAATTAAACATTAGGTTTTTGACTGATAAATTAATTTAGTTATAAAAATTTAAAATCTGAAATTCTGTTTTTTTATTTTTTTTAAATATTAACAGTGAGACCATGCTTTTAACTTTATTGAAATTTAATTGAAGTTTTTATAAAAAAAAAACTTGTTTTTAAATTATATATAAAAAAATAAAAACTCAGAATTCTGTTTTATTTAATTAATACTTATTCATATATTAATATTATTTATATAAATAACTTATCTAAATATTTAAATAAATTTTTTGCTATATTGTTAAGATTTTTTTAGTATTTTATTATTAAAGTTTCAATATATATAAGTAACTTGTTAATATTATTCCTATTTACAATTATTTTTTATTACTCTATATTAGATTAAATATTATAAATTTTAATAAAATTTTTTTACAGAATTATTATTTTTTTATTTGAATTACAATTTTATTAAAATAAATTTTTATTTTTATTTTTTTTAATATTAATAGTAAGGTTATACCTTTTTTTTTAATAAATATTTAATTAAAATTTCATATAAAATATAAATTTATTTTTAAAATATTATAAAAAGAATAAAAACTTAAATTAATTTATTTGTAATTTAAACTAATAAAAATAATTAAAACTTACCTAAATTTGAGTATTAATAATTATGTATAAAGAACTAGTTTGATATTTAATCTATAAAATATATCAAAAGTTTATATAATTAAAATTTATATATATTTAAAATTTTAAAATTTAATATAGAAAAATATATATATATATTATTAACTAATAAATAATAACTAAATATGCTAGAAAAACAAAAACTATTATAAGTTTGAAGCATAAAATATATCATGTTATCTAATTTAAAAATATGATTTATTATCTTTAACAAACATTATATAAAATGAAGAAAAGTATAAACATTCTTGTTACACTTTGAATAATAAAAATTAATAACTTAAAATTGATTAAAGTATTAAATTTAGGTTTTATAAAAAAATTAAATATATTTAATATTGTATTAAATTTTTAATTTTATTGATAAAAATTTTATAAAAATTATATTTTCTTAATCTTTTAAACTTCATTTATATAATTTTTTATACAAAATTTTATAATTTAATTAGTTAAATTATAAAATATAAAAATTTTATTATAATATTTTGTATAATTTAATTTTAAAATAAATATTCTATTTAAATTAATTTATTATCTATATTTATTAAGTATATTTAATTATAATTAATTAAAAGAATAAAATTTTCTATATAAAGTAATTAATTAATATAATTTATTTTTTTATAATAAAATTATATTTATTTATAATTATATTAATTAATTTATAAATATAAATTTTTATAAATATAAATTTTTATAAATATATTTTTTTAAAATATGAATATAGTTGTAAAACATTTTAATTATATAAAGTTGAGTTAATAAAAATTAAACAAACTTTTTAATAAAAGTTTTTTAAAATTTTAAACAAAAATAATAATAAACTTTAATAAAATTAATAATTTGTTTTAAATAAATACTATAAGATTATAAAATTTATTTAATAAAATTTTTATTAAATTTAATTAAAATTTGATTAAATTATTTTATGTTTAAAATTTTAAAAAAATTATATTAAAATTGCCTAATTTTTATTAACTTAATCTTATATTATAAAAATTTTATTAATATCTACTTTTTTAAATATTAAACTATATATTTTTTTTATTTAAAGTGGCAATCTTGTCCGCATGTCTTTATTAAGTAATATATGATTATATGTAATATACATAGTACATCAACGAAAGGACAACTAGTCAAATATATAACTTTAGTCATTATCTAATTAAGGGTTCCGCCTACAGGTTACCTACTAGATGCCATACCTGAGACCTGCCTGTGAGTCCCTTATTTAAACTTTCTGATTTTCAATACTATTTATGTATATATCTGCAATACTTACATTACCATTGTAGTGACATTTGG
>CAJVQA010011898.1:0-10431 GCA_910591915.1 Cetraspora pellucida
ATATTGCTAAAATTAATTATTAAAATTTTATTATAAAAATTAATTTTAAAAAAATTAATGCAAGCAAATTTGCCTGTGTTACAATCTAAGGGATAAAATAAATTTGTTACTATACTTACTAACTATAGTAGTAGTATAAATTATTTAGACAAGATTATATTAGTTTTGTATTGAAATAATCATGATTTTTATAGTAAATTACTGTAAAAAATTCTGTAATTACTGACTATAGTAGTAGTATAAATAATTTAGACAAGATTATGTTAGTTTTGTATTGGAATAATCATAGTTTCTATAGTGAATTATTTTAAAAATTCTGTTATTACTGACTATAGTGATGATATAAATGATTTAGACAAGATTATGTTAGTTTCATATTGGATGATTATAATTTCTATAATGATTTGTTGTAAAAGATTCTGTTACTATATGTACTTGCCGACTAATGTAGTTACATAAGAAATTAGATTGGGCTATGTTAGTTCTGTATTAGAATAATCATAATTTCTATAATGCTTTTATGTAAAAAAATTGTTATTATACTTACTGACTATAAATGATTTAGACAAGTCATGTTAGTTTGTATTAAAATAATTGTAATTTCTATAATGATTTGCTATAAAAAATTCTGCTATTATACTTGCTAACTATTGTGTTAACATAAGTGATTTAGATATAGTTATATTAGTTTTCTATAATGATTTACTGTAAAAACATTCTTGCTATTAGTAGTGTTGCTTACCTACTGTAGTGGCATAAGTAACTTAAATAGAGATACATTATGAAAACAATATGTTTCAACAAAAAGAAATTCTATGTATCATAGTTTTCAAAAAGCACAAAATCAGTTTCATTATATTTCATATGATCTTCCACATCAAATATTATAGTTTGTTACTGCTTATAGTACCAGAATCTATAATTAAAACAGTAAATCAATATATGATGCAAGAACTCTAAAGATATCCAAATCACTATTCCTCAATGAATAATATAAATTTACAAAAAAAATCTGTAACTCTGTAAATCTTTTTTGAAGTTATTAATTTATGGTTTTTTTTTGTGAATTTGTGCATATTTGTTAAGCAGTAGCAATTTGAAAATAGCAAAAATTTTCGAATATCATACTAATGATTGGTAAGGTATTTGTGAAAATTTAGTACAGATTTGATGTAACTAAAGTGCTTGCATTATAGTTATACCTCAGGTCTTATTCAAAGAATAGGCTGATAGGAATGTGAGTAATACTTAGGTTTTAAGTATAGAGTATTATCTTTAAAGAATACTTGTAAACAGTAACTAATAGTAATAATCAAAAGCTAAAAATTCTTAACCAAATTTACATTTGAATGTTAACTTGGATTTTGTGCAATCCACTATTTAATAACATAATTCTAACTTTTATTTCTTTCATTTGTAACTCATTACAATTAATAAGAAATATTAATAGTAAAGAAATCAGAATTAAAAAATGATCTAAATACTTTACTAAAATATTATTGCACTATTTTGGAATCTTGTTAATAAACATGTATAATATGTAAAAAAAACCAATTAGCCTTCTTCTCATAAAAAATAGAATGTAAAAAATATTTACTCTAGGTAATATTATTATGAATATATTTTTGTGGCTGGCTTAGATTAGTATTTTTACTTTGATTTAAAACCACTTCACAATTCTTTTTTGGTCATTCTTATTTTTTTTTCATATGAGGCATATTTTCTTTTTCACACCTAATTCTTCTTTTTTTTGGCTATCCAACAGCCTTGCTTTTTATTAGGTTGTTAATTATCAGAAGTTCTGAGAATACTAAAGTACTTTTGTGTATTAAAACAAGAACATTGTTAGCAACATATAGTGCTTTTAGATACTTTTTAAAGTACAATGTAAAATCTGCACATTTATCAGAGTCTGTTGCAATCTTACTTGCAATTTCTTCTGATAGTTGATGGATATGCATAAACTGAATTTGAAAGTTATTTTCACCAAATGTTTATTTGATGTTAAAGCTTTCAGAACTTGTAATTGTAAACAGTTATAAAAATTAACATAATCTTTGGCAAGTTCTAACTTGGATGAATCTTTTTGCCAACATTTTGGAAAGTGAACAGGATCAAGTTAAGCAAGAGACAAATGAACTGCAATGACAAGAGAATAACAACAAACTATTTCAGCAAATTCAAAATTATGGCAGTAGCAAAAAAGTATGCAGCCATCATAACAAACCCAATATATAATATCAGGCCTTTCATAATATAACAATTTGAAATGATGTACTTCATCATTATTTGTTGTTTCTTCATATGCATATGCATCTTTTGCACTTCACTCAGTCTCAAATTTTTTTCAAACATACTACAACAAACAACTAGCAGCTTAATTTTCAATTGGATTTAGAAAAGTTAAAAGAATGAGATAAACAAGCTCCTTATAAGCAAAAATATGCTCAGCCTCTTTATAAAAATCAAGTACATGTTCAAAGGCTGCCAGAAATTCTGTAAGCCTTGTTTTACAATCGATGAAGCCCTTTAAAAGACTGTTTATTGATTCCACTCTTTGTATTGATGATATGTTGGCAAAAAAATAATTTTTTAAATATGCTAGGGTCTACTGTTCACACCACTAACTAAGAAATTCTAGGCATGACTTTGCCTTAGCATAGTCTTCATTTTTTATTATATAATCTCATAGCTCTTCGAACTTATTTTTATCAATATAATGATTGAGACATTTTATAAGATCTGCATGAAACATGTTATACTTTATTCTAAGCTTAGAAGTCATATTGAACCTTATATTCTTTAACATGTGCCAAATACAAAGACCATATTTGGTACTATGCTTACTAGTAAGAATGAAACAGATAGCATCAGACATTATGAGATCATTGTCAGTAAGAATAGTATAGGGAGCAGTGCCAAAAATATGAACGAAACCTTCGAAAAGCAATTCAAAACTCAAAAACATTTCGTCCCAAAGCAATGCACTAGCAGCAAAGTAGAATAGACCATTATTGGTGATATCTGTAAACACTTCAAAAGGCATTAAAAAGTAGTTGCTTTTATAAGTATTATTATACACAATCATGTCATGAAACCACATATATTGCTATTTTTGTGAAGCATACATCCAGATTATATGTTTCAATTTATTGTTACTATCTAATTCAAACTCATAAGAAAATTTGAGATCATTATTATATTTTTTTTGGAGGAGGTGAAGAAAATCATATGCTTAAAATTTATTATGTAATATGTAATTAGCATCAATTAAATTATATATGTTCTTTATTATCTACTTTTTCACTGCTAGTCTGTATTTTATTGTAAGAAGAGACTGAATCTGCAGTGTTAAAATTTCTGCTTTTCTTATAATAAAAATTTCTTTTTTAACAAAAGCTGATATGTCACAGTTTTCAGACAAAATACGCATAAGTTGGGGCAGAATAAGCAGATGATTATGATGAAGGTCAACATGTGAGATATAATAGTTGTCATCCTTTGAATTATAATTGAGATGTACAGACCAGAGGCAGTTACATTTTTTTGATTCTTTATTTCTGCACTTTTTATTCAGATTCTTAAATTTAGGTTTGAACATACCAGAGTGATTACAAGCAAAAACTTGAATATAACATAAGCCATTACTGTGATTATTGCCTTTTAAGAATATTACTTTAAACCCACTTGTTTCAATATATTGATTGGTGACATATTTAAAGGCCTCAAGAAAAGCATAACTCTAATTATGCTGAAAAAGTGAGTCACTTAATTCTGGTTTCAATAAGAGAGTTTTATGCTCAAATAGGGTCTCAGGTTCTAATGTGTTTTCTAATATATTTTTGGGTTCTAATATATTGTCAGATTCTAGTTGAATTTCAGGATCATAGTTTTCATCATAGACATTTGGTTGATTCAGAACAGCTTCTTAAAATATTAGAAACAGTTATTAGTCTTTGTAAAATCATTGTACAGTATTAAACAACTAAAAATCTTATGATTATTAAAATTATTGTATAGTATTAACTTACCATAAACAGGTCATACTTGTGATGCTATTTGTTGTATACTAGCCATTGTTAAACACAATTTTTTTCAAGTCTAACAGACTTTGATACTTTTATAGCTTTACTAGATTGTAACTATTTAAAGATTTGGTTTTTTTGTTTGTTTTAAATTCAAATTCACAGTTCTTATTAATAGATTTAAAGTTCAAAAGATTAAAATTTTTTTTTCTTACTTTTAAACCAACATTATAACAAATTTAAAGTTTAGTTTATATTGAATTTATTAAGTGTCAGTTTAAAAAGAGGCAACTGTACTTTCCTCTGATTTTTTAAAAAAATAGGTGCTAGGTTTTTAAATCACTGTAACAAAATATAAAAGAATTGTTTTGTATTAATTGAAGCATAAGTGCAGCAACTGCAAGATACATATAGCATATGCATATGATAATAATTGTGATGATAAGTATATATAATTATGATGATATGTAAGTATATACATATATAATCATAATGATAAGCATGATCAAGGCAATAAAATTAAAGATATACATGAAAAAATTTTGGGTCAAGTTTGTCAATCATTAGCATATACAAAATCAAAGTAATACAATCAAGATGGTTTGATTTTTTAGACCAGAGACCAGAGATATAAAATAATAGTAGATGAATGATCAAAGCTTTATTATATAATTTTTGTATTTTTTAATTGGTTTACAGGCTAGAGATATATAAGTTATATATCTCTGTATAGAGATGTCTAAAAATTCCCTTTTAATAAAGTTAAAAAAGTTTCTTAACTAAGTTTATAAAGTAGAATTTTAAAAATGTTTTTACTTAGAAAGTATATTGCTAAAATTAATTGTTAAAATTTATTATAAAAATTAATTTTTTTAAAAAAAATGCAGACAAATTTGCATGCAATACAATTTAAGGAATAGGTTTAAAATTAAAATTTAAAAAATTTATCATAGATAAACTAATAAATTTTTTTACTAAAAATTTTTTTTAAAATTGTATATTTTTGGTCTATAAATAACCTAATTTGTTTTCTTATAATTTAAAAATAAATACTGCAAAAAAGTAATCCTTATTTTCAAATATTATTATATTAAATTTTATTTATATATTTTAATATTTTAAAAAAGTAGATCAGAACTAAAAAAATGCAAAAATGCAGGCAAATTTGTCTGTGTTAGTCTACAATCTAAGAGATAATAATTTAAATGCAAATATATTATTATTTTATTACAAAATTATATGAAGCAAAAAAATATGCAAGCAAAAAAAAAATATAAAAGCAAAAAAATCTAAGCTTATTAATTATCTAAGTCATATTATTTTAATTTCTTTCTTAAATATTTAGTTTTCAACTCTTTCTTGGCTTTAATTAATTCATTTTTTAATTCTTTTTTTCCTAAATAATAAAAATAAATAAAATAAATAAAATAATAAAAAATATTAAAATATATATATATATATACTTTTTTAAATTTAATAATTTGTTGTTTAACATCAAGAATATTATCTTTAATATATTCAATTAGTTATTTTCTTTTACTTTTTATAGTTTGTAAAACAGAAATAGTGGTACTATTAGTTTGTAAGACAGAAGTAGTAATAGTAGTGTTATTAGTTTGTAAAAATATAGTGATAGTAGTAACATGTTTATTAGTGAGATTAATAGAAGAGTTATTAGATAGTATAGATGGTTTAGACATAATAAAAGTAGAATTTCTTTAAAGATATTAGACGTAGTAAAATTTGTAATGTTTTAAAAAAAATTCAAAAAAAAGTTGGTATATATTTTAAAAAAAAATTAAACTATTACAGATTTTACTATGCATAACATCTTTATGATATTTAAAATTTTAATATTGTATCATATTATTAAATTTATTGATATATATAATTTTTAAAGTTATCATAATTACTAATGTTAGAAATGATGTTTATCAATTATTACAATAACTTTAAAAATAATGTGTATTGATAGATTTAATAAAGAATTATTTTATAATTTGACAGATTTTAGTGAAGACAATAGTATTTTTTTATGATCATGATTTATTTTAACAAATTTTGAATTAGCTATTATAAATGCTATTCAAGTAAAATTTTTTGATGCCAAAAAAAAAACTGTTTTTTTCATTTATCACAAAGTGTATATTGGAAAGTTCAATCTTTCAGACTTATTAATTATTATAAAATTAACAAATTTTAGTTTGATGATCTATTATATTCTTATGCTTGTTTTTTTACCTTCAAATAAGATTTTTGAAGCTTTTAAAGAATTAAAAAACTAGTTTAAAAATAATTATATTCATGACTAAGTAAAATAAATTTCTCAAAATGGTAATACAATCTGATTATATATGTTGTTTTTCTCTTCTTTTTGGTCTGTCTATAAAAACAATAAAAATAACTTCTCTAGAACTTCAAATTTTATTGAAACTTGGCATTAGAGGAGATCAACTTTATTAAATTTAAATAATCTGAACATTTTTAAAATTATAAATAAATTTTTAAAAAAACAAAATAAGGTCAAACTTAATATAGAAGCAATTTCAAAAAATGCACTATGGCCTTTATAAAAAAAACAAGATCATGATTATAAATTATAAATATAAAGAATTTTAAATGATTATGATAATAGATTTCTTTTAGATTTTCTTAAAGAAATAGCATATAATCTATTTTTCTAAATTAAAAATTTTATTTTATTTTATTTTATACATATATATATATATTAATATATATATTATTTTGGTTTTTTTGTTATTATAAAATAATGTATACATATAAGCAGATTTGACTCTAATCACAAAATATATGATTATTGCAAAATTAATATTAATTAATTGATTAATTAGTTGATTTATTGAACATAATAGTAAAATATAGAAAATATTTTTTAATATTTATCTTTATATCTATGTTATTTTTTATATATTAGTTTTTTTGATTTTGTTTTTTTTTATAAGAAAATGTTATCAAATTAGTAATGTCCTATTATAAAATAATGATCAGATGCAGCTCTTAGTATACTCAAATTTTTTATAAAGTTATATAGTTAGTGCAACAAATTACTTGTAAAGTTTTTAAAAATATTTGCAGAATACTATGCCAAAATTTATATAAGTTGCATATATATATACAAGAATTATAATAAAGGTAATTAGTAAGACTACTAAAGTAAAAAAGAAAAAGTTAAAGAATTTTAATATTAAAATATTACTTATATTATTAACATAATTAGTAAAATAATAAAATATGATAACTTAATAAAATAGATAGGTTATTAACTCTAAATGACAAATCTAAAGTTTAATTCTTATAAAAAATAAATTTTGAAAATTATATCTGTATTATAGTAACTATTTCTTATTAATTAATTGGGTTTTGAATATCTGTAATATTTAATATAGCAAGTCAGATTCTATCTAACTTTGAACTCAGAGCATCTATGTAAAATATAATGTTATATATACTGTTAAGAGCTAAACAGGTACCAGAGTTGCTCTAATCTAGTGCCGCCCTGACCTATGCCCCTCTTACAGCAAGAACATCTCTGAAATAAGCAAACCATTATGCATCGATTGCATCTCAAGAAACTTGGAAGCCAATTCACCCAATTGAAACAATGCTATAATGATACAGAATCAGGTACTATAGTTATTTGTTAGAGTAGATTTGCCAGATTGGACTAGTTGTTTGTGCTGCATAAAGCCATTCAAGGTACTGATCATAATGACAGATCTAAAACTGTTAAGTTTAGTAGAAAAATGTTTGATCTTAAGCCTCCATGTTGCCTCTTTTTGTGAGATACCATTCTTGTATATAAGCACATCTTTTTTTTAAGAGTTAAGAGAAGGAAGCAAATAGAGTCATTATTAGTAATAACTGTATTAGTAATAAAAACTATCTTAGTAATAAACTGAGATCTTGTACATATGTTTTAGCTTTAACAAATCATTTCATCTTTTTTATGATGTAATGTTTCATGATGTTTGGTATTTTTGAATAACAATCTGTCATATTTTCCTTAATCCTGTATTCTGTAAACCCAAAATCCTTCTAAAAATATATAGAGAAATGTACAAAACTAATATTACATAAGACTTTGATACAAACTTATGATAAAACTACTAGATATAAAAAACTAAAAAACTGAGAAGACAGAAACTTATTTAGAAATCTTGAGTAAAAAGATAATACAAATTTTTGATAATGCAGTTAAATTGATGAAAACTCATGAAACATCTCTAAAAAAATTGTTGAATAAACCAGATGACAGATATATGATAAAAGCATATACACCAATCAGGTTTCTAGAATTATCAAAGAAAAAGAATATATAAGTATATTATACTAAACTATTTGGATTAATAGTCTGAGAAGTCCTATTAGTTCTGAATAATAATTAGTAAAAGATGATGATAAAGATATTAAATAAGATAGATATTAGGATTTGGATGAACTTTACAAGAGTAATAGTAGTTTAATAAATAACTCTGACTGTAAATATTGGTTTTGAACATAATATTAAACCAGATTAGTAATAAAAGAGAATATCACTAACTCTAGTAGATTTATCTTAAGAATAAAAATAGTCTAAGAATTATAATCCTAAGATTAAAAGTGAAAAAATCTGGATTTATAACTTGGTGAAATTAATACTAGAGTCAGATCAAAGGGTTTAAATAAAACATCTAAGCAGGGGTGTTAGGTATAACAACTAGTAGGGACAGATAATATAGAATAATTATATGTATAACTAGTTGTATACTTGTCTAATAGTTCAATATAGATACATCTATATGAACATATACTGATATAAGTATTAATAAAAAGTCTGAACCAAAGAGATCACCTTAAAACCAAAAAAAAAAATAATAATAATTAGTAAATCATTTTAAAAAACCTTAAAGTTGAATATATAAACAGAAAATAATATTTTAGATAATATAAAAACATTTTTAAATACTAATGAAATTCTTTCAAAATTTAATTTTTTTTTTTTTTATTATTTTTGTTAAAGGCCATACTTGTGGTGATACTTTATTGACTTTATATTGGGTTAGCTATTATAACTATTTTTACAGAGATGAGAGTACAGCTAGTCATACATGCAACTTTTGGTTGCTTATTTAAGTAGTCCACTCTAAGGTTTTATACTAGATGCTGTACCTATAACCTACTAGGAGATTATCCATTTAAATCCTCTGATCATTTACTCTGTTATATTGGAATTCTCAACTAACCTCTCATATATATCTAACCAGTATACCATCTAAGCAGTATGGTACCTATCTTTTTTGTACTGGTTCCTAAGCTGTTATATATTTCAGAGTATATTACTTGCCAATAAAGTGCAGAAAACCCCCTGTTGTTAACTATCTACCTACTTTTAAAACACTAACACAGGCTACCCTTACAGAGTTCACCTAGACCCTAGTACTAACTTCATAATATATCCCTAGTATTTTTAGTATACTTCTGTTTTGAATCCAGATTCCCAATTCAGATAGCCCAGAAGAACTGTAACCTGTTCTTGGTATATTGAGACCAGTTTAATATCCTTTTTCTCTGGTCCAAAATCTGGTGGCCTGATTGGTAGTACCCCTCACCCGAGGTTCTTGCCTGACTGAATCCTTCACATTGGTATTCATTTTCTTGGTTTAGCCTTTACAGTAATACTGTCAAAGATCCATATTACCTCTCTGCTCAGAATTTCCAAGTGGGCTCCAGCTTCCCAGTTCTATAGATTTACATGGCTCAAGGACTTATTTTAGGTTTGTACCTCCTGGTACTGGTTTGCATTCCTCTGTATAACAGGTTACACAGATGCCCTAGACCTGCCAGTCATGCTGGTGTGATCATAGTTACAGGTATTCTATTCCAACTGATCGACAGAATGCTATTGCCATAATACTGTCTATATATTACATAGGTAATTATCCAAATTTTGCCATTAGTAGGTTTTGAACTTACTACCTACCACTTGGAAGTATGACAACTTATTCACTTTACTAAGTTACCACACTCTTTTCTTTCAAAATTTAGAAAACTTATTGTTTATATTAGATTTTTTTTACATATCAAACAAAAACTATTGAACTTTAAGATATTAATCTTATCTTAGATGTTAAAATAAAGTAAAACTTTATATATAATATACTTGCATAAGCATTAGAAAAACATAAAACATTAAATACAATTATAAGTTTAAATAAAGAACTTAAAATATTAGGATAAAAAGCAAATCATTAACTCTTTTCAACAATCACTTGTACCAAATTTCTGCTGTAAACATTTGACTCTTACTCAATATTTTATTAAGTAAACTACTTTTGGACATCTAAGTAAAGTTGTTCCTAACACAATTTTACACTTAGGCGGCCAAGTTTTATATCTCTAAGTTCCT
>CAJVQA010011899.1:0-10431 GCA_910591915.1 Cetraspora pellucida
TAGGAATATTTTATTTATACATTTATATCCAATTGATATACTCATGTATTACTATTTTTCCTACCTGATATTATATAAATAAAAAAAAAAATTTTATTATTTTATTATTATTTTATTATTATTATTTAGTATTAGTTATTTAGCTGCTTAGTTATTTAGTCACTTAGTCACTTAGTAATTAGTTATTTAGTAATTAGTTATTTAGTAATCATTAGTCACTAGTTGCTAGAATTTTTTAGTTACTTAATAATCATTTAGTTACTTAATTATTTAGTTGCTTAATGCTTAGTTACTTAGTTACTTAGATATATAAGCCCTGTTAAATTCTTTAAGTTCAATTAAGCAACAAACACTCCTCTTTTTTTTAATATTGTAAACATATTTTGATATCTTTAAGAACAGAAATCTAAAGATAGTCTTTCTTGTTATTAGTTTAATAAACAGCTTTTGACTATAAACTGAATTGATACTCTTCTTTTAAAGTAATTTCTATATCTTTTATTAGTAAAATAAAATAAAGTTATTAATATTGTATTATCTTTTTCAAACTGCTTCAGAGAAGAATATAGTTTCTTAACAATGTTTAACAGAAGCTATACTTTCCTCTTGAACATCACACATACCTGTAAAGGATTCTTTATATTGTGTTATTGTTATAGTATAAAAATTAAGAAGACTTTCATCTATAACAGTTGGTATCTTCTAACAGAAAGGTTAAAATTTTAAAAAAAACAAATTACTTCAGACAAAACATTCCTAAATATATTGAAAAAACTATTCTAGCAAGAGGCCTGAATGAGTATTAGTTATCCTAGTAAGAAACCCAGATAAGTATTAGTTATTCTGATAAGAAATTTAAATAAGTATTGGTTATTTTAGCAGAGTTACAGACATATATTAGAATAATTAAACTTCTTTTTTTTTATAGTTCACATTATTGCTAAACTTCACAATAAGAACATTAAAAATTATTAACAAGCACATCTAACTAAATCTTATCTTGCAGTATATATACTTCAAACACAGTATTTAGATTTATTTTGTTTTCAATATTATTTCTTTTAATATACTAGTTTTTGCTTACTTTTTGAACAATTTTGAACTTGGTATAGCACTTGCTTCTTAGCTTAATATTATTTCTCTCAAATTCAGAACAACTTTATCATTCTTATCATTTCATATTCAGATCAAATTACACTTTATCTTTGTATTAAAGATATTATTTTTAGTTGTCAATACCAATAAGACATTAGTGATTCTAGAACAATAGCCTTAGATTTAGTTAGAAAATATACTAATCTTTTTTAACTTTCTACTCTACCTTTTAAATATCAAACATATTTGATCTTCATCTTAACACTTTTCTAAGTTTTACTCTTTCAGATAATATTTCTTTCTTATACAATTTAGAAAACAGTTTAGTTTCTTATAATAAATTAGTTATCTTTACTGAACTTTCTAAAATTTATTATACTTCTGCTTGGTCTTCACAAATACTTCTATTAATCACTAACAATTTAGAAACAGAAAAATATATTATTGCTTCTATAAACCTTACAGAAACTTCTAGCTTATATTATACTTCTATTAACTTATCCTAATAACAGCCTCTTAAAGAAAGTTTATCTTCTTTATTTTCATCTAATCTGTTCTTTCTTCATCTCAACTTATTGTTATTTAACCTCAATCTATTCTTCTTTAATCTTAACTTCTTTTTCTATTCTCACTTATTCTTAATAACCTTTCTAATCTACTTGTTAATATAACAAAACAAACTTTATAAGATACTGCACAAGCTATAACTAACCTTATTACTGTTTTGAATAAAAGTGAAAGAGTTTTGCTAAAAGCTAACTTCTTTTATGATAATATAACTCAAGACTCAAAACAATGACTTAAAAATTTTCAATGAGCTGCTATTGCTAATAAATAAAATGCTGCTTGAAAATTAGAACTTACTTCTATATACTTAAAAAGAATTGTATCAAATTGGTGACAAAGTCTTCATTTAGCTTCAAATGCTTTTAATAATAATGCTAATTAAGCAAGAAGCTTCAAGCATCTTTTTAAAACTTATTTTCATATTTTAAAACAAAAAGTTATTTAGTAGAAACAGCTTTTTGATATCAAACAAAGCCCAAATATAGTAGATATATATATCAATCATTTTGAATAATTAAAAAGATAAGTTAATTCTAGTAATACATTTTTTGCTTTTTTTTTTTTTGATATTAAGGTGACCTCTTTGGTCTTTTGACTTTTATTAATCACTTATCAGTATTGTGGCTCAGTGAACCACTACAGGAGAGCATACAATTGGCTATATGTATAACTTTTCTATATTACCTATTTAAGGAGTCTGCCTGAAGGTTCCCCATCAATTGCTATACCTAACACCTTTACTTGAATGTTCTACTTTAAACCCTCTGAACCTGTAATCTGTGTTAACATTACTGGTCATCTCAGATGTACCAAATCATCATTCTCAACCTTAGGACTAATTTATTCTTGAGGTAAACCTTCCAAAGCCTTCTGTACCTATTTTTACAGCTGACCTAGGTTCGCTATGGTAGAACTAACACTTGTGGTCAGAGCTGACCATTAAACCACTATGCCCTTGTAGAGTTCACACAAACCTCAGCATCTACTTTACAGTATATCTGAAATACTTTAGTATACCCCTGCTGGTTTACCAAACTCCCAATCCAGATAGCCTGGTAGGACTTACAATCGGTCTATTGGTATATCAGGTTGGCCTGATATTCTTTTCCTCCAGCTCAATCTGGTGGCCTGGTTGGTGGTACCCTCCACCTAGAGGTTTTTGCCTGTCTGGCTACTTCGACCTTGGTATCTGTTTCATAAGGCTTGCTTTTACAGTAGGGCTGTCAAAGATCTGGCTATCTCTTTACTCAGATCTTCCCAAATGGACTTCTTGTTATCCAATTTCAATGGATTTACATAGCCACAAGAACTTATCTAGTGTTTGCATTGCCTATTGCTGGTTTGTATTCCTTCGTGTAATCACAACCTTGTCCCAAAAGGACAATGTCATGTGACCTGTTACACGAATACTTCATGACCTATCAGTCATGCTAGTGTAACTACCATTACAGGTATTCTAACTCAATTATTAATAACAGTTGTCATAATACAAATATTACATAGGTGATTATTCAAATTTTCACTGTCGATGAGATTTGAACACCCAACCTACTACTTGGAGGGTTGACAACCTGACCACTTTACTAGGTTGCCACATCCATATACATTTTTTGCTAATTTTACTAAACAACTATTTATCTAAGAACTATATTTTAAATTTTTTATTAATATACAAGCTAGTAAACCTGCTAACCTAAATGCTGTTATCAATACTGCAAAATAATAGAAAACTGGACATATAATAACTTTTAATACTATTACAGAAACAGACCAAACTATTAAACAACTAACAGATCAGATTGCCAAACTTAGTATCAACTTAGCATAGTAATAGCAATTATCTTAACCACAATCTACTAATTACATAGCTACATCTAATACTAACAGACCCCAAACCAAAGATTCATATCACTACTATTACTATGAATATATAAAACATTTTATTATTAAATATAGAACCAGACAAGCTAAATAACAATTTAACTAAAGAAATAATTATAAAAGAAATGATAAGCATAACCAAAGGTCTTATTCTCAAAGTCATGATAGATTTTATTATCAAAACTCTTCTAAAAAAAGAGAAAACTTTAGAAAAAAAGCATATACTTAGACTTTTATAATAGTAATAGAAGATGAACTAGTTTTTACTCATTCTCATCTTATTACAGAGATGTTAACTACTTTGGTCATAAAAATTCACCTTTTGCTTTTTCTGTTACAATACTAAAAAAATGGGAACAATTTCTAAACAACATTTCTATTCATATAGCTATATTTACATATCTGTATAAAGAAGCTAAAAATGCTAATTACCTACTCATACTACCTTGTAAAATGTAATATTTGACTTAAAAACAGACTCTACCAAGCTATCATCAATAGTAGTACTGCTATTAGTATGATTACTTATTAAACTGTTAAAGAATTAGAACTTAAAATTAAACAAGCCTTTACTAGCCTAATCATTATAACTACTAATACTTTTAATTAATCTTTAGGAATTATTAAGAACCTTTCTATAAAAATAGAAGGAATAACTATCTCAATCATCATTAAAGTCATATATAATTGCAAGATTTGCTTCATCTGAATCCTAAGTAATATAAATAACAGTAGTATCATCATCTTCTTAAATAAGATTCCAATTTTGATCAGACTTAGAAGAACCAGTTTCTAGCACATTATCATTGTCTTTTGATGTTCAAAAATTAGAACTATTTGTATCATGAATAGTAACTGAATCTGTAGGAAGCCAACTATAAAGACAATAATATAATAAAAAGAAATTAGCTTAGAATTAATAAAAAAATAGATAACAAGAAACAGAAAATGTTTATTACATTAACATTTTGTATTAACTGTTAAGTTGTTTCAATGTAATGCAAACTTAGGAGTGCTCAAAAGGCAGACCTTTTTATAACAAAATCTAAAAATGAGTATTTCTAATCAAAAAAAAATTGTTAAAGAATAATAATATCTAGAATTATATTACTATTTCGATATTTAATATTGCCTTAAAAAACTATTATGAATGCTCTTCATTATTGGTTTAAATATTTTTTTTCACAACAGTAATGAAGACAAAAGTTGTTGAACAAAGAATTATCTGATCATTTAGTTAATACATGAGTAATATTTACAAGTCTATTTTTTTCTATTAGGTAACTCTGTTCAGCTGTAAGTTCCAAATACTGAATCTATTTTGCTAAAATTAAATTTTGTTAATTATTTAGATCTTAACAATTTTAAAGATAGTGAAGATTCTATGTCTTAGTAATGTATGAATTTTAATAATGCTATTGATAAAGAATGTTTATTCTTTTCATTTATAGCCTTTTTATTTCCCATTCATGCTTTTTCTTATCTCAAGATTGTATATAATAATGATAAAGGTTTTTACATAATGATAATATTTAAAAATCAAATATAAGGATTAATTAGAGAAGTAACACAAATTACATGCCTTGACTAAAAAACTCTAATGCTTTTTGAATAACTAATAATCTTATTACATAGTCATAGAATAGCATGAACTTGGTTTAAAAAATTTAATATTAATTTTGAATATATCAATCTTTATCTAGATTGAATGATCTCAAATCTAAATTTTGTGCACTTATTGTAAAGTTGTGTTCAGTTGGAATTCTTGTACATATACTCACTAACTATAAATACACATCACTCTGGTTATATTGACAGCTAGATTAACTGATAATTAGTTATATCGACTCTTTTTATAAAAAATATTCTAATATATAAAAAAAGATTTGGTTATATTGATAATTATAAAAATAACTAGATATACTAACATAATGATCTTTTTTATATTTTTAGTTATTTAAGTTAATTATTTATATTGATTATAATAACACAACTTAATATACTGACTATCATTATAAGTATGCACTAATTAAATTACTTATTTTTTATATTGTTTATCTAAATATTTGATCATTTGCTAATGCATTTTTTGTGTATTCTTCGATACTAATTGAAAAGCTTGTTAATAAAGTAACAGAGTAATCATTATTGCAAGATTAGAGGACTTTAGATTATGTGCATTTAGCCATTTATAGTTTAGTAGTAATTAGTCTAGTTTTATACAAGTTTTTGTAATATAATAGCATATAATTGCTAAAAGCAGTATTATTGTTATCAATAATTTGTAATAAGTAATAATTAGTCAAAAATAAGAAGTATGGATTGCCTATGTAAGTATAATGCATATTTTTGATCAGTACATTAGTTATTTAAAGAATTTGGATTAGTTAGTAGAATTATCTTTCTTTTCACTATCACTTACTTTATATTAAGACTGGCTCTATTTCTCTTCTATTATTTTTTAGTCATATTTGTTTTTTAAGTAGTTGTAATTATTCTTTTAGTGAGTAAGCTCTGTTTTTAGTAATTGAATAGAGGCTTCAAGGCTGTTTTAACAATACAAGGGCCTTTTAATTAGGCCTTACAGCTGCTTCAGTAGTGCAAGAACCTTTAAGTTAGGCTTCACAGCTAATTTGGCAGTGCAAAGATCTTTAAATTAGGCTTTATAGCTGCTTTGGCAGTGCAAAGATCTTATAATTAGGCTTTAAGGCTGCAGTGGCAGTGCAAAGATCTGTACATATATAGAGCTTTTTATGTTATTTTTTTTAGCACAATATTACAATTAGTTACCCAACTCTTTTTTTTACTATAAAAGTTTTTTATAATAGTTTACATGCATTTTACAGTTAGTACAACTATTGTTGTCTTTGTCTGATTATGTTAAGGCAAACCTTGAGATGACAAACCTATTCTCCATATATTTTTTCATTAAATTAGTAATAAAGATTAAGTCTCTGATTAAGCAATAATAATAGTTAATTTAAAAGATCAAAATAAGTTGCTATTTTAGATATTTAATTAGTTTTAATCTATCACTAATTATTTTATTATTACATTGTTATGCATTAATAAAAAGTACTAACTATATGCAAACTAGCATAATACTAATTATATTAAATCAGTAAACTCTTTAATGTTAATATATTCCTAGGATTATACTAAATTTAGAAGGTTATTAAATGATTATTTAAGTATAATCATAAAGATAAAAATGTTTATAGTTATAAATACCTCTGGTAAAAAAGTTTTATATAATAAATACTATACAATTTATATAATAAGAACACAATTTTTATAAATAAAAATAGCTAAATACTAAATTGTAAAATATACCTTTGTAATATAAAAATCCTTAATAAAATAATTGCTAATTACAAGTAGCTTTATATTAGATTCAAATTCATATAAATTATAATCCAATAACTTATTTATAAAAGAAACTTGATACTATTAAAGGTACAGAAAAAAAATAGTTAATAAAGCAAGCTTATCACTATAATTAAACAAGAATCTAATTCAGAATTATTAATCTTATAAATTCTTGCCTAAATTCTAGTTATATCTTTAATGAATTGCCTTGTATATGTATTAGTAGAGTATATATATATTATAAGTTATTTTCTGGTTTTGTTAATTTTTTTTTATAAAACAATATAACAATATGTCTAATAATGAAACTAGTTTTACAAAATGTAAACCTAAAGAAAAAGTCAATTTTCAGTTATCTAAAAAACTCCAAAAACTTTTAACTGGCAAGCAAAAGAAAGAATTATGCCAGTTAGCTAAAAATAATCTCAATTTTACTCAACAGAAATTAGCAAATAAATTTGGTAGTATTGGGTAGTCAACTATTGCAAAAATTCTTTCACAAACATTATATTGGCTTGAATTAAATAAAGAAAGTTCTATAGTACAACAAAAACATAACTGACTATCTGATTATTTATAATTAGAATAAGCTTTTGCTTATTAGTTTGATCTTGTACTAGAAAATAATATAACAATAATTGGTTTAATTTTGCAAAAAAAAGTTAAACAAATTGCAGTAGCTTTGGAAATTAAAAAATTTAATGCATCTGATGGCTAGTTACAAGGTTTTTTTATTTTTAACTCCAAAATTAGAAGTACTATAAAGCATACATTAATATTACTTTTTTTATACAGGTTTTAAAAAATAACATCATATAGTTTATAATGTAAAAGTTGAAGAAGCAGCTAGTGCATCTATTAATAAATTACTTGAGTTTCAACAGTCTTTGCAATTAGAGTTAATAAATTATAATCTAGAAGATATTTACAATTGTAATAAAACAGCTCTTTATTGGCTTTTAGAACTATCAAAGTCTCTTATACATAGTTGTGTAACAGGTATTAAAAAACTAAAAAATTATATTATAGTAATAATTGTATATAATGTACTTGGAAATAAATTACTACTAGTTATTATTTATAAATATCAAAATTCACATGCATTAAAGAAATAAAAAAAGAAACCTTATCTGTTCAATATTATTAAAATAAAAAAACTTAGATGCAAACTTCAATTTGGCTTAATTAGTTATCTAAATTAGACCATCAAATGTGACTTGCTCATCAAAAAATTTTATTATACAGTTCCGAACAGCATAAGATATCCACTATTTTTTTAAGTGCCAAATTTAGAGTAAGGACAATATAAAACATTCACTTTTTATTAAAGATGCCAAATTTAAATAAGAACAGCATAAGACATCTAATTTAAATTATAAGGTGTACCAAATTTAAATAAGAATGACATAAGGCATCTAATTTATAATTATAAGGTGCATTAAATTTACTAATTTAGCTAGTTTATTATTAAAAATTACATATGTATGTAATTAACTTGCTTTTAATAAATCGGGTAAAATTTACCCAAATTTATTTCGATTATTTCATGATATTTGTTAAAATTATATTCATATCTAACTAATATTTTCAATCATGTATTTCATCTTTATAAAGCACTTTAAATATTCGCAATTAATTTTTACTCGATTTTCTTTCATTCTTTATTTGACTTATAATTTAATTTGCATAAGTGCTGCAAAGAAAAAACCTGCAAATTTTATAAAATTTGCAGATTTTTTCTTTATGGCACTTATTTATGCAAGTTTCAAGTTTCTTAATAAATTTCGTGCAATATTAATAAGCCAGGTTTATTAATGAATTTCAGTCTTATTACATAAGGCTATTTTAAGCAAAAAAAAACAAAAAAATGCTTTTTCGCTCTCTAATTTAAATTGCATCAACATGGTTCATGATGTTTTCATTTATTGTTCGATGCTTCTTATGTCTTCTCACTGCATATTCAGCAGCTTTTCCCATCAAGCCATGTCGATAAGCATCCATCTATCTAAATGACAATCTAGCAAATGAACAGATTTGTTCAAGTAAAATAGAATTAAAAGCCTTAATAATTGTTTGTCTAAGCATTAGAAAAGAATATTTACAATTGTCCTGTATATACTTTTTGGCAGCCCTCCAATACATTTCAATATGGTTAAATTCGAGATGAAACTTGGGATAAAATATGATCTAAAAAATTTTTAAATAAGGAATAAGATAGCCAACAATAAAAAAAAAAATAAATTAGCAAATAAATAAAATAAATAAATAAAAAAGGATTACTTTATAATCACGAGATTCGATTTTTTGCTGAACTTGACTGCATTGTGCAAGAAAATCAGGTTGATTAGCTATCAGACAGTGTATACAACAATTGGTAATATTAGGGTTTGGCTCCTTTTTGCATGAAGCACATTCTAAGATCATTTCTTCTTGCCATAGTCCTCTTTCATGCAAAACCCACTTGAGCCCTTTTGGCTAACTACATAAATTGATATTCAACTTTGTCTTATTATCATAAATAATGTAATCTTCTTCAATTACCATTGATTGATGGTTTTCATTCCATAAGTATCCTGCATTTTCGAAACTGATCCACTTGGAAAAAGGTTTATTTTTGAAGACAAAAGGGCATTCTCAGCAAAAGCTGTATAAGCAGTGGCATTGTCGAAAGCAAAAAGACCTGTAAACAAAAATAAGATATAAATATTTATAAAATGTTTTTAAATTACTTTTATTAAATAAAATGTTTTTAAATTACTTTTATTAAATAAAATTTCTTATTTAATCTATTTTCTATTCTACCTACACATCCTGGATGTGTTCTTTCAAAAATATCTATTGCCTGTCTAACTTGAATAATAAGCTTTTTTGCATCACAATACCCATCATGATGTGACCCTAATATCATCATTGCATGTGCCTCTTCAAGATCATCCCTAAGTGGTCTGATCATTTTCATTAAAAAATCACTAACATGTATATCAAGACCTATTCCTTTCTTCCTTAATGGTTGCTTCTTTTCTGAGCCCTACATTGTACGTAGTCTATTATTAACATGAAAGGTGGATTTGTTATAGGTTACTCAAATAGGTTCCTTTTCTCTATCAGCTAATAGCAGGTAAGTTCTAATTTTACAATCTTTATCGTACCATTTGGACATAAGCTGTTCATATTCACTAACTTTCTAAAGGAAGACTTGGCGATAGGCAACCACATCTGGTCATTTGTGACCATCAATGTAAACACCTTTTGAATAACATTTATAGTAGAAACCAAGTTTATATAACCATTGGTGGGCCATTTAAAGAGAGATCTGTTGTACTGATTCGATATCCAATTGTGAGATAATTTGTTACAGAATCACAAGATCAGATCTAATAACCAAATTAATAAGAAAGCTGTGATCTGATTGGTTGATCGATTATTGTGCAAAATATCATAAATATAACATATATAATATTTATGCATTTTGGAGCATATATATTTCATATTATATTTAGTTTATATATATTATTTAGT
>CAJVQA010011900.1:0-10431 GCA_910591915.1 Cetraspora pellucida
TTGGTATCTGTTTCCCTGAGCTAGCCTTTACAGTAGGGCTATCAAAGATCCAGCTACCTCTCTACTCAGGTCTTCCCAAATGGACTTCTTGTTATCTAATTTCAACAGATTTACATAGTCACAAGGACTTATCAAGTGTTTGCACCACCTATTGCCAGTTTGCATTCCTTCGTGTAACTACAACCTTGTCCCAAAGGACAATGTCATGTGACCTGTTACACAAATGCCCCATGACCTACCAGTCATGCTAGTGTGACCGCCATTACAGGTATCCTAACCCAATCATTAGTAACAGTTGCTATAATACGAATATTACCTAGGTGATTATCCAAATTTTTGCTGTCGATGGGATTTAAACACCCAATCTACCACTTGGAGGGTTGACAACCTGACCACTTTACTAGATTGCCACACCCTTTAATTAGCAAAATTTATGCAATAAGATTTCTATAATTAGCTATAAAATTAATTATTAACTTTAAGTAATAAATTAATAATAATGTTAAATATTGGTTTAAAAGAAATATTAAAGCTTTAAAAAGTTTAAATTAATAATAAAACAATTAGTTCTTGATAGTTAGATTAATATAAATAAATAAAATTAAAAAAATAATTATTAAATATTTTATTGTATTTTTTTAGTATTAAGATAAGGCTTTGCTTATATCTTTATTAGTAGGTTAAAAGTTAGTAACTACATAAAGCTGCTATATACAAAAAAACAATTTTCTATATAAATACTATGTCTAAAACTAACATTTGCAATTAGAATTAGATCATTAAACTGCTGTTACAGGCAAAACAGGTACCAGAGTTGCTCTAACCTAGTGCCGCTTCAACCCATGCCTCTTACAGTAAGAATGCTCCTGAAATAAGCAAACGATTGTATCTCGAGAAACTTGGAAGCCAAGCCACTTATCTGAAACAATGCTGTAATAATGCAGAATCGGGTAGTATAGCCGTTTGTCGGAGGAGATCTGCCAGATTGGGCTAGTTGTTTGTGCTGCATGAGGCTATTTAAGGTCCCAATCGTAATGACAGATCTAAAACCATTGAGTTTGATGAGAAAATGTTGGATCTTGGGCCTCTGTGCCATCTCTTTTTGTGGGGCACCATTCTTGTATATAAGTGTCTTTTTTTAGAAGAAGAAAAGAGAGAGTTAGAATAGTTAACAATCGTATTAATAATAAAAAAACTGTCATTAGCAATAAACTGAAACCTTGTACTCATGTCTTAGCCTTGCCAAATCGTTCTGCCTCTTCTGTAGTACAACATTTCGCGACATTTGGTATTCTCGAGCAACAATCTGTCACATTTTTCTTGCCTCTATTATCCAAAAAAAAACTATAACCACCTTCAACACTGCTAACTATATAGTTATTACTTTAAGTACAAATAAAAGAAAAATTATATTTAAGAATAAGAGCTTAAACATATTTATCTGTAATCTAAACCTACAAAGTAATCAAAATTTATCTAAATTTGTAAGTTTAAAATATAATTATAAGAAATATTATAATTAATCTAAAGAATAATTTAGATGTTAATTTTACAGTTGCTATAACTAATAGATAAACAGGTGTTAAAGTTAAAATATAGTTGGTTAGATAGTTTATATAGGCAGAAATAAATATAACTTTTATAATTAGAATTTTTCTGTTACTTTGGCTTGATTTAAATAAAGGTTTGGAGTAAGGTAATATAAGTTCTTGTTATTGTTTCCAGTTATAAAGTTTATATAATATAAATTTTATAGTTGTTTATAAGAAAGTTTATTAACTTGAAGCAAAATAGTAATAATTGTTTGTGAAACTAGTTTATATAAAATATTAAAGTTTTTTACAATATCAATTAAAGATTTAGAAATAAGTCTTGTAAATATAATATTAAAAGATTATAAATTTGTTTAAGAAAGTATATAATAAAAAGCATAATAATTACTAATTATATAAATAAGTTCTTCTTGTTGGTTTATAGATAAATTATGATTTGCATTATTAATATATTCAGATATATTAGTTTGAATAATATTAAAAATAAGTAATAGATTTAAGCATATATGCCAGTAAGTTAGAAAGTTAGCTAAATTGTAGTAAAAGCAGTTAGCATTGTAGAATATATGTAAATAGCTTTTGTAAAAATGAATATAGATAGAAAATTCATTTAATAAAGTTTTAATTTTGAATGATTTAAAATAGTTGACTTTAAAGTTAGTGATGTTATATGTTGCTTTTTAGTTATAGTTAAAGTATAACTAAGTTAATCTTTAATTAATTTAAAAAACCAAAAAGTCTTATTATATGTTATATTTTTGAGAAGACCATATTGCTAAGATGTAGACTTTATAAATATTTTTAATAAAGTTTCTAGTTAAATGCTCAATAAAATGTTGATTCCAGAAGGTTATATAATATGGATTGTAAATGTTTATATAGTTAAAGTATAGTATAGGTAAATAATTATATTGTTTTACTAATAAATTAGCTAAATTATTAAGAATATTATTAAAGTAAACTAGCACTTTGTAAAAATTAATCTGGTAGTTATAAGATTTTATAATATTAAGCAAAAGATACTATATAGGCTATAAGCTAAATTTGAAAAGCTTGTTAGAATTTGAAAGAGTAGTATATATTTTAGAAAATTTGATAATTATAGACTGAGAATCAGAAAAGATATTAATTGTTGAGTTGCAAGAAGTAGTTGAAATAGCTAAAAGAATTAATATTAGTTTAGCTTTTAAGAAGATAGCCAAAAACAGATTTTAACTAAGAATTTGTAAATAATATGATTAAAATTATTAACTTGTATCTATTTAATACCTATTGTACATTAATTTGTACTAATATTAATTACTAAGCTGTTAGTATAGAAATTAAATATGTGTTGGATTGTATTAATAAGAAAGTATTGTTTAGATATATTTGTAGCATTTTTTTTGGTTAAAAATTTTTAATATAGAAAAATTAGAAATATAAATAGTAGAGGCAGATGGTAAGGATAAGAAATTTTTAATTGCAGTTAAATAAATTAAATCAATATAGTTTGCCTTAAAGGTGAGTGCATTAGAGAAAACTTTTTCAAAAAAATTAAGTAGAAATTATTGACAATAGATTAATTGTGCAACTCTATAAAAATAAATATAATAACCTGTACAGAGTAAGTATTAAATTAGTAAAAGAAGGTAGTAAATAAAGAGTTCTGTATTAATATTTATTTTTTAGTATATAATAGATGTTTGATACTTATTTTTAAAATATTTGCAAATTTTAATAATAATAATAATATTATTATTGTATATAAATAATTAGTTCTTAAGTTTTTTAAAGATATATTGAAAGTTGTAAGCAAAAAGATTGTGTTTAGACTATTGGTATTGTAGAAGAAGTATTATAAAACTGTTATTAATAATTATAGTATTTTCAAGATAAGTGAATCAAAATAGTTTATATTCTTTGGATAACTGTACTAAGTAAGATAAAAGATGATTTTACTGAAGTAATATTATCTGCAATGCAGAGTTAATCAAGAAATAAACTATTAAGTTTTCTAATTGCTTTTTGAAGATGGTGTATTGAAGATATAAGATCAAAATTAATTCTAATAATTAGAGGTTATATTATATAATATTAGGACAAGATATATTATTATTGGCTGTTATAAACATATTAATATATATAATATATTAAATAATTTTAATATTTAGAGTTTATCTATTAAATTTATTAATATTAAATTAAGGATATTAAAGTATATTTGTAGTAGACCAAAGACTATATTGTAGCTGTTATAGTTGAATATGTATAAAAGTTTTTAGTAAATAAGAGTTGTTGATTCATAAAATAAAGTTAAATATATAATGTTTAAGTTAAATGCTCCAAATATTGTATATATTATATAGAAATAGATTAAGCATAGTGCTATTTGTAATCAAACAGACTAGATAAGATTTGTTTAGTTATTGTTAGGTATTTAGCTAAAATTTTGTTATATATAGAGTAAAAAAAACTTATATTGTGTATTTGATATTCTAATATAAAGATAATAACTGTATTAATAATATAAATTATTTGTTTATCTGTAATTTTTTTAGTACTAGTAATTTTTATAAGCTAAAATGTTTTTTGAATTAATTTAATTTATGCAGTTTGTTTGTTGTTAAATGTAAACCAACAACCAAGAAATTTAAAAGATTTTTGGCTAAAATAAAAGTAAATATAAAATTAAAGAATTGGGTAATAGTTTGGAATTAATTAGATATAAAAATAAATTTTGAGAAGTTATTTGAATGTTGGTCATTTAATAGAAAAATGTTGCAGTTTGAAATATCTGTTTAAGTTCTAATTTGAATTAAATATCTAGAGTGTATCATTCATATAGCCTAAAAAAGAGGTGAATATGTTGAAGATTTGGATTTTAAGTAAAGAGAAGCTAGTTGGCCAATTTGTAAATAGTGTATAGCCTTAATACTATATAGCAATTTTGTAAATAAGTGAATTATAGTATATTTGCCAAAAAAAATATGTAATAGTTTTATTTTATTTTATCTTATTTTTAATTAAATAAAAATTAGTAAGATCAAATTTTATAATTATTTTGTTTTGACAATTTGTAAGTAGCTTACTAAGTATATTAATTAGTTTAAATAGCATATTAATATTGTTAAGAGCTTTTTTAAATAGATTTAAATTAATTGTTATAAGCTTTGCTTATATTCTAAAATATAAGCCAAAGCTCTTTGAAATTGCAGCATGCATTTTTAATATGAATAAAAATAATAATACTATTGTCTAAAAAAGCAATATAATTATAAGATGAAGGTATTTTAAATTTTGTAAAAATATAGTTTAAGTAATTTGTAAATAGTTTTGCATATAGTTTTTAGTATGTTTGAAAAGACTAATAGATCTGATATTAGTAAAATTATTATTAAATATTGGTTTTTTGAAAATTAGAAAGATTCTACATTCTTTTTATTGTTTAGATATATAGTTTGTGAAAATACATTTATTAAATAGGGTAGTAATTGCTTAAAAAAATAATAGGTCAACATATTTAAGCATTTTATAGCAATAACTAAGAGGCTACAAACTTTATTGTTTAGAAGCTAAGCTAGTGTTAAATTGATTTTATCAATAGTAAATTTGAAAAGAATGTTGTTATATTATTCAAAATTGATGTCAAATTTAGAATTATAATCATTTTGTCAGTCAGATTTATATATTTGCTGATTAATATATTAGTGTGATGTTCATTAATTAAAGTATTGTATATATGTAAAGTTTGATATTAGGTGCATTCATAATAAAATCATAGTTGTTCTAATATTATCAAATTTAACAGAATTTTTATGCTAAATAAGAATACTATTAATTATAAAAATAGTGTTTTATTATAATTTGTTACATCTTTTAGTAATATTGTTATTAATTTGTTGTTAATTTCTTTAATGTTCTCTATATTGCAAGTATAGTATAATATTTTTTATTTATTTGTCTAAAATTAACTATTTTGGTACTAGACTATGCTTTGCTTATTGTGGTTAATTATTAAGATTGCAAGATATATTAATTAAATAATAAGTTAATTATGATAAAATAAATAAGTATTAAGTATTGAAGTGCATGTTTGGTCTGTTGAATAATATTGCTAGACTTTTTAAAAAAGTGGTATAGTTTTGAAGCTTTTGTAAAAAAAATATGTTGAAATTTCTAACAGTAAATTTTTTGTTAAAGATATATTGTAGAATTATAAAAATAATAGTATTTTGTATTTTGTAAAATATCAATTTTAAAAATTCTAAGATTTATATAATAAGTAGTATTTGGTTAATTGTTAAGTTTGCAGTTATTTGGTCTGAGAAGAGTTGCCATTATTTATTATTTATATTTTTATATAAAAATATTTATTGTCAAGTTTTAGTTAAATAACAGAGTTTGTCTAAATATTTATAAGAAAAAAACTAGTCAAAATAAGAATTTTGTAGTTACTTTGTGTCCTAGAATTAGGATCTTTAACAATAAAGAAGTTAAAATAATAGAAAAAAGATATAACCAATACTACTACTATATTTGCTGCTTTGTTATATAGATATAGAGAATTGTATATAGCTAGCTAAGTTATATAAGTTATTATATTAAAGGAAGTAAAGTAGTTTATATTTGATTAAAGAAGATTGAATAAGATAATCAGATGCATTAAAGTTATTTAAAATAATAAGTTGTATTTTCAAGTTGATGGCTTGTTGAATTATTATATAATAGTATTTTGTACTGATAGTCTAAGTTGATAATTGTCACATAATAAGTAGATTGAAATAATTTTGAATTTGAAGTTGTACAGTTGATTCCTATTAGTATTAACCTCATTAATATTAACCTAAGCCACAAATCAAATTTTTATAAATTTCTATATATCAAAATTCTTTTATATATATCAACTTTAATATAATTTTTTGTTAATATTACTATTAATATAATTTAAAACCAATCCAAGTAGGTTGATATAAATGAGAATAGGCTGTATTTAAAAAAAAGATTTATTGTAATAGTATATTCTGTAAAATATAAGATTTTGTGAATATAATATTTAATAAACTTATAAATCATAATAGAATACAGCTTTAGAATTATTGATACAAGATTAGAGATAAGTAAAATGTTTAAATTTTTGAAGTTTGATTATAGAGTAATGTTTTATTTTTTTGAAATTTATAAATAAGTTTATCTAATTAATTATTTATAAGCTTTAAGTCAGTTGCATTGAAATAGTTATTAATAATTAGTTTAGAAATATTATAAAAGTGCTAATAAGAAAATAAGCCAGAAAACTATAATAAAAACAATTATTGTTATAAAAACAAAAATATAAAGTTTATAAAAAAAAAATAAATAAATAATTTATTAAGAGAATTGCTATTTTCACCTTCAATTTTTGCTAATGCAACCTCTCTAAATACAAAAAAGTGCTTCGAAAGAAATATAATTATTAAAAAATCTTTTTTAATATTAATTAAAGTTATTTATTAAGTATTTTTAGTTCTAATAGTGGTAAAATTATTAAAATCAGATCAGTAGTTCTTAAAATATTTATATCTAAATTTTATAATCTTTAATCTATTTTTTAAAAAAACTACTAGTTGATTTTAGCAATTTTATTATTATTAAAACTGAAAGGTCTAATAAACAACTTTACTTAATATCAAAAAAGAGGTTTACTTAATAATTATATCTCTTTCAGAGCCTTTTTGTATTTAGGAGGATGGCATTAGCAAAAATATAAGGTAAAAATAGCAACTCTCTTTATTAATAGTATTTTAATTTTAAGAATTTGAATTAATTAAATTTAAAGTTCATAAAATTATATATTGGTTTTTAATTATTATTAAAATAAATCTATATAAATTTTTTTTTAAATATTAACAGTGAGACCATGTTTTTAACTTTATTGAAATTTAATTAAAGTTTTTATAAAGAAAAGCTTGCTTTTAATTATATATGAAAAATAAAAACTTAGACATATAATCTGTAATCTAAACCTACAAGAGTAGCCAAAACTTATCTAAATTTAGATGTTAGTAATAATGTAGAAAAGAAGAGTATGATATTTAATTTATTAGATAGTCCAAAAATTAAGTTTAGTAAAAATTTGTAGTATTAAGATAGGACTAAAAATAAACTAAAAAGAGAATTATAAGTTAAGTTAGTAGAATATGTAATTTAAGACTGTGCAGAATGTAAAATACAGTATGAAATTCATATTTGTTTATATATTTGTTAATTTAAATAAAGAAAAATTTAATAAAAAAAGAAATAGCTATATGATAAAAAATAAAAATATTATGAATAGTAAAAATAAGGTCAATAGAAACAAAGTCAGATAAAATAGAAATAAGAAATAGTATATAAGTAAAGTTGTGCAATTTAAAACTGTTAAGTGTAAGAATTTCTTAATATAAATTAGAAACAGAATTAGTAAAAATGTCTAAAATAATTGCATTAAAAATGCAATTAAGAGAATTAGATATTAAGTAATAAATTGGTTAAGTAAAAGGACAAAGAGTTCAGTATAATAAAGAACTAGTTTGATTGCATTAATAACAGAAAGAAGAGTAAAAAGGGTTATATTTATGAAAAATATAAGAGTCAAGTAGTTTATTTAAAAGAATTTTAATATAAAAGGTTTTTAAAAAAAGTAGTAAAGTTATAAACAAAGTTAAAAACTTTTTGATTATTATTAATGTAAAGTCAAGTAGCTTCCTAGTTGATATTAGATGCAATAATAGAACATTGTTGAAAATAATATTAGGATGTCTAAAGTGTTATAATATAAACTTGACAGATAGTATGAATAAAGTATTGAATAGAAATTTTGATAGAAAATTGGTTAATAAATGAAATATAGACAGAGTTGTAAGGATTGTTACTTAAGAATATTAAAAAAAATAATATTTAGTAAGTGAGCTAAATGTTTTTATATAAATTTTTTGTCAATATATTAATTAAAATATTCTTTATTATATTTTAAAAAGATCATATTACTAAAATATAAGCTTTACAAATAATTTTATATAGTATTTAGTAAAGTTTTTAACTATATATTGCTTTTTTTATTATTGTAAAATATAAAATAGGTTGTAGATATTAATATAGCTAAAGTATAGAATTTTTTCAAATATGTTGCTTAGCAGTATTATTTAAAGAAATATAGTCAGAAAGATAAAAGTAATTGCAAATAATATTAAAAATAAAAAATCACATAACATATATAATATATATAATAATAAATATTTTAGTAATAAAACTCTTCTGTAAATTATTTTACCAAAACTGTACAAAAAGCAAATAACTTTTAAGCAAAAATACAGCAATAACTACTATCTTATACTATATTATTTATTACTAAATATTAAGAATAATTGCTTACAATCATAATAACAACATTACTATTAACAAAACTAAAAAATATAACCAAATAAAATATACAATATCTATAACATATTGATTAATTGAGTTTGATACTTTATATACTAAATTATATTTTTTATTTAATTATACTTGCAAACTATATACAAAATATTACTTTAACTCTTAATATATATAAGACAAATATATATATAATATTCTTACCTATCTTTTAACTAAGTTTTTAAGAAGAAATATTAGTTCTAATTCTTTTAATACTCTAAACTATATATAAGAACAAAATTATTTTGAGAAAATAAAACTTAAAACTAAATTTGAAGATAAAATTAGTTTAATCTGCCTTTACTTAAAGATGAAATTATTTAATACTTTTTTTAAATAGACAAAATTATAAAAAATATAAATATATAATTAAATTTGCTATTCCTTATAAAAAATTTTAATTTGCTTTAATAAAGACAAAATAGATCTTTTTTGAAACCTTATTTTTGTAGTATATATTCTAAACCTTTATGCAAATTTACTTGACTTACTATATTCTATTGCATTTTAATTTTCTATATCAATACTTTTACAAACTAATATTACAATATACTATTGTCATGATCTAGAATAAGATCGTTAATAATTTACTTAAAGAATCAATTGTATAATTAAAATAATATACATATTAAATAGTAAATACAGCATAATTAGCATATATAGCATAATTAGAAAATTTAGCATAATTAGTAGCTTTAGTGTAATTAGCAGATTTAGTATAATTAGTTAATTTAGTATATATAGTGTAGTTGAAATAATTAGTGTATATAGTGTATTTAGGGCATATAGTATATATAGCATATAAAGAAAAATATATAAGTAATACATTCTAAATGTATAGTCAATAAAGATATACTTACTCTTAGTACTTGCCCAAATCCAATGCCTTTTTTGAGTACTAATTTGTCTGATGTTATACAAAAAACTTTCATTTATCCTATGAATAAAGAATTTTAGAGTTGATATTTTCTATAATACAACACTATATAATAATACTGTATTTGATATTTTTGTATAAAATTAAACTATACAAATTCTATAATAAATTACACAAAACAACTTACTATATTTATAGTTTACATTTTATATAAATGGTTCTTTAAACAATATTACAAATAATAAATACAAAATAGATATTAATTAAATTTAAAACTAAGATAAACTATTTTGTATTAATATTTTACAAAAATTAACTTTTGATCCTTATTATACAAGACAAAGATTATACCAATTTTTTATAATTAGTACTTATTCAAAAATGAGCACTATTTTTATATATACAAACTTACAATCTATTATTTTCAAATATAACTAACTTATACAATTACTATTTATATTTAACAAACAATATTCTTATAACTACTAATTAATATAATATATATTATTTAATTTTTTTTTTTTTTTTGGTATTAAGGTGACCTCTTTGGTCTTTTGACTTTTATTAATCACTTGTCGGTATTGTGGT
>CAJVQA010011901.1:0-10430 GCA_910591915.1 Cetraspora pellucida
CTCTTAATTAGACATATAGTAATAGATAATGTATAATATAAAAAGTTGTACAAACTGTAACAATATGTTCGAATAAATAGACCTAAGGCATGACCTCACCTTAACTCCAAAAAAAAAAAAATAAATAAAATGCAAACTTAAGCCAAAAATTCTATCAAGTTGCATTTAGTAAAGGCATAAATTGAAGAGTTAAAATTTTAGTATTATCAAATATATGCTTATTATTATATTTAGTAAGTTTATGTTATCTTAAATAAAATATATATTAATTATATCAAGTTTTAGCATATATAAAAGACTTTTTAATTGTAGCTAATAATTGTTTAACAATATTGAAGCTACTTAATGAAATTCAAGTATTACTAAATATATATAGTATAAGTATATATTTATTTAATTATAAATATATTAATTAATTAATTAATATATAAAAGCTTACTTTATCTTATTAAGTTCATAATATGAGTATCACAAATATTATGTTTAATTTGTAGCATAATATTTGTTAAAATTTTATGAATACATTTCTTTATATATGCTGCTAAGTTTGATATTATAAGTTTTGGTATTATAAAAGGTATTGCCTACTTAGTTATTAAATGAATAACAAGCTGTTCTATTGTAATATTATTTATTGGCTCTAAAAAAAAATCTACAGATATTAATTTAGTAGTTTCATGATAGCTAAATAAAGTGTTTATTACATTTCTTGAACATGCATCTGTAGTTTCATCAATAACTATCAATACACATTTTCTAGCAAATTCTTCTTTAAGTTGTTGATACTTAATTTGAAAAACTTGTAATAAATATTGTCATTGTAAAGTATCAGCAGATGAAACTGCTCCATCTTCTTTACAATAAGTTTGTAAGAATTCATGAAACTTATCTAATTTTTCTATAAATATATTAGCACTGATCTATGCTTTTAATAAATTATGAATAATATGATTTTTATGCTCATTTGCTTGTATTAAACTTTTTATAAACTGTTGTCTATTAGTATATTGTAAATTTAAATAATTTCTTTTTACTTTTTGATAAGCTTCACTATTACAATGAGATTTAATAAAGATAACATTATTAAAATTAATATTATAATTACAAAAGTGATATATAAGAAGATTATTTTCTGCATAAAAATCATTAAGAAATTCACTTGCTTGAGAAATAGCTGAAATTGTTTTTTTTCATATCATAACAAAATAATATGAAATAAAAAAAATTTATTCTGCTGTTAGACAATAAAAAAAATTTATATTTTTTATTGTATTACAAATTATAATAAGTGTTATGCAAAATTTATAAACTCACAAATTTCTATAACTATACTAATTTGAAAATAGCAATAAGCTATATAAATGAATATAATTTTCTTATATAATTTATATTATAATTTCACATATATGCTTTTTATAAATATTTTACTTTTCGATTAATTTCTTTTTTATTACAAATCTTTAATTACTTTTTTTAGTTTAACAGTAAAAAAAAATATTTAATATTTATACTTTTTTTGATAAAGATATATGATTTAATTAAATAACAAATATGAATTAGTTTCTATACTTTATTTTGAAACATTTTCATTAAGGCCTATTTAGTTATCAGAATTTTCAAGATTATACTATATATTGTATACAGTAACTATTTTAATTGGCTAGTAATCTGTTATTAGCCAATCAAATTTTGTATTATAGTATACAAATCATATGATAACACAATCGTATAAATTTGTATTAATTTGTTTTATCATCCTAAATTTATATTAATTTGCATTAATTTATATAAAAATTTTTATAGGTCTCTGATCATAATCAACAATTTTATGTAACTATAAAAAATTTGAAGCAATTATGAAGAACTTTGCAATATATATAAGTATATTTTTTTAAAATATTTTATCTATTAAAAATTTTACTATTATAAAGAATATATCTTATTCTATATTATATAAAAATTTAATAAAAATTAATTGTAATAGTAAAAAGTTTTATTAATAACAAAGTTTTATTTTTTATAAAAATTATATTGTACAGTAGGTAACAAAAGTGATGCCCGATTTGTACATCAATGCATAAAAGTACTTGATTTGTCCCAAACTTGAGTATTTTGAGACAATTTTTTTTTGTTTTTTTGTTTCTTTGATGTCAAAATAACAAAGTTAAAGAAAAGAAACAAAAAAAATTTATGAAATGTTATGCACCTAAATGACTGACAAAGAAAAAAGTATGATAGTTGCTTATATTAAAAATATAAATACTGAACAAGTTGTTCATAAAATTGGCTATGATTCAATGATGGTTTGAAGTTTTTTAAAGAAGTATAAGAAGACAAAAAAAATAAAAAATTTATCTTATTTAAAATGTCTCTCTATTCTAAAAAAGAAAAAAAAACTACTATATTGAAAAAAGCATTGAAAGAGAAGTGCAAGCTCCTGTGTTATATTATTAAGGATTTAAACCTATAATGCAGTCAGAAGACCATAACTTGAGCCTTGCACAGCTTTGGAGTTCATTCTTGCATTGCTATAATAAAATCTTTTTTATCAAACAACAATATAATTGAATGCAAAAATTAATGTGAACAAAATTTAAACAAGAATCCTTACAAGTAGTGACATGTTATTTTTTCTGATGAAATGAGTGTAGAAGTAGACAAATAATCTTGTCAGATCTGAGTATGATGTTATGCAGATGAATGATATAAGCATGAGTGGTTGGTACTAAATTTTAGAAGTGAAAGGATGTCAGTAATAGTATGGTTATATTTCATTGATGAAATCAAAGCTTACATGGTTTTTTTTAATAATTATAAGGATCCCAAACAAAAAATCAACAAAAAAATATATATTAAGGTTCTTGAAAACAATCTTGTACCATTTATTACTACCACATGTTTATTAGTTAAATCGAATTTAATATTTTAACATGATAATGCTTCTATTCATAAGTTAACAAAATGACTTGAATCAAAAAAAATCAATTATATGAATTGACCATCATGATCCCCTGACCTTAACCCAATAGAGAACATTTAGAAAGTTGTAAAAGACAATATTCAAAATCGAGAGAACTTTCCAAGAGATGCGAATGAGCTTAAAATAGTCATAAAAGAAGCATAGTCAAATTTGGATGTGTCGATTTTTAGGGCTGTTGTAGAGTCAGTACAGTGAAGAATTGAAGCAATAGCAAGTGCAGAGGGCCGTGCATGCAAATATTAAATAAATATAAAAAAAAATTTGATGTACCGTATATAAAGCAGAAATTTAATAAATAAAAATTTATTATTTTAGTAAAAATTCGAGCGTTACTTTTGCCGCCTACTGTACCACAAAGTTCATATAAAAAATGATCTACGTATACTCTACCCTTAATCAAATTTGAAGGGTTTACATCACTCAAATTTGCCGGTCATATGATTTATAGAACGTGAGATATCATGATCTAAAAAAAAAAAAATTTGAACAATAATTGTGTACAACTCAAGAACAAATTAGTTTAGTAAAAATTACTCTTACAGATTTGTTGAAGCTACAATTTTTATTAGAATAGATTTTTACTTGATTTATAAATTTAACAAGTTATAACACTTTTTATATTTTATATATAAAAATTGGATATTTCTTGCTGTCCGATACTGTATAAAGAACTTAATGCTTCGAACCATTATTAGATTTTGATTTCTAATACAATGATAAACTATATACGTATAAGAATTGATTTTTATTAAGAGTTTTTACTTTTTAAAGTTTTTAGATGGAAACTTTATTTAAAGGTTTATTATTTACAATTCGAATTTTATTTTGGATGTTAAAAAGCTTTCATTCTATAATTGTTTCTCACTTATTGTATGCATATTTGATATAATTATTGATCTAACATAAAATTTTATTCAATATATCCTGCTTAGTCGTTAAACCCTTCTTAAATTCTTTAGTTTGAAAATAAAAATAACAAAGTTTTAATAATTTATAGCATTGATTTAACAAATTTGATTGATTTTTGAATTTGATACTATTGACTAAGAATGGACGTATATTTATTATCCAAACCATGTAATAGTGTCACGATTCAAAAAAAGGTTTGGGTCGCAACCCTGGATATCCCCCATCTCTTTGCCCACCCCAACGCTGTCCCTGTTGCTGTGTACTGGGTCTCGGTGTAGGTCCAATATTTGGTACTGTCCATTGAGGGCGTAGTTGTGGTGAAGGATTCGACGGTATATTATTACGTAACATTCCAAGTCCAGGTACATCTTCAATATTGACACTACTTGTAGATACATAAGAAATGTCTCCAATATCCATTGGTCTAGGTGGTGTGAGATCTTGGCTTTGATCCATTTGTACTAATGACTGTGGTGCTTGAACGAAATCTGCTCTAACCGCGGGATGAGGATTCATAGGAACTGGAAGAAAGCCACTCATCAAGCCACCATTAAAGAATGTTAAACCTGGGACAGGATCATCATCTAATAGGTAGAATTAGTGTAAAATTTGTTAAATATCTAAAATATCAACCAAATAAAACGAAAAATCTAAAAATACCTTCGTCACTATCTACATCTTTCAATCCGAGTTCCTCGGCTTTCTGCCTACCCACATGATACTTGTCTTGAACTGTATCTCCAGGACGTGCTCTCGTCCAAAACCTTGTTGAATGGTCATTTGATCCAGAGACCAATATATGGCCAAGAGGGTGCCAATCAAGTGACCAAACGTTTTGATCATGGGCGAATTCCACTGCTTCCACCAAAGTATCTTGACTAATAAGAATAAATAGAATGTTGCCAAATTTTGTACAAAATTTTATCACTATTATATTACAATGAAACCAAAACTAACCCTACAATCCAAAACATCAAGCACCCATCTGAACCACCAGTTGCTAATAATCTTTCGTGAAATGGATGCCATGAAATAGCCGTTGGAACTATAAAATCATATATTTAACTAATGTTTTAAATTATACCAATGTCATTCAGATTTAAATTTTAACACTCACAACAAACTTCTTTATTATGCCCACGAAACGTTTGTAAATCTTTCATCATCCTAATATCATAAACCTTAACTAATTGATCTCTGGCAGCTGTTCCTAGCCAATTTCCATTTCTATTCCACTGCAATCCAAGGATTGTATTTTTATGCCCATGACTTAAAATTTATAGCATAGCATTAGTTATACTTGAAAGAAATCAATATATTCATATTATATTGTTACATACAGTGTATAGACGCTTTTCCCCGATTTAGGATCCCAAAATTTAATTAAATTATCTTTTGATCCGGATGCTAAAAGCGATTTATGCGGATGCCAATCAACAGATTTAACATCCCATCCATGACCTAATCAATTAAATAATTTATTTGTTAAGATTTAGTGAAATTAAAGTTTTGCTGTAGATAGAAAAGCAAACAAACCAGACAAAACTCTTTCTTCAATGCCCTCATTAAAATCCCATATTTTAATGGTTCCATCATCCGAGCAAGTTGCAAACTTTGTATCAGTAGGAGCAAAACTATTATATATCAAAGGTTAAACCGTATAATAAAATCATCAATTTTTGTATAGCTAAATTAGGGTTTGACAAACGTAAAAACGTTTTTAAAGTACGCACGATAAATCTCGAATTGCTTCTTTATGACCTTCAATCATCTTCAAATTATTCATGTTGGATTGCCAGTACTTTATGACACCCTTGTGATCAGCTGTTACCATCCAGTTATCGTTGTGGGACCATTTCATCGTTCGAACTGCTGATTCATGGGCCTTATTAAACAATGAATAAATTTTGTCACAAGATCAACATAGAGCAATAGGAAAAATGTAAATGTAAGATGGTAAATTTATGTTTGATTCATCTTTGTTGTATAATGCAAATAAACAATGGAAACGAAAAAAAAGAAATCCAAGAATGATACATTAAAATAATATTCTTGTATCATTATCACTTAATATTTTATTCTATTCTATTATGCTAATCTCTATCGATAATTAAAGGGGAATTAATCACTAAATATTCGATATAGGCCAAAGACTTGTGGCCAAAAACACTTCTTGTAAAAACGATTAACTAAGACTTGATGTAATAATTTTTATTTAATTTATTTTTTATAAGATTACATCAGAGCCAAAAAAACAAATTTGTCACGCTACTTCTGCTGTACTATCTATCCTATAGCCCAATCTTCCGTTCCTTAAGACCATATAAAAAGCAATTTTTATGTAAAAGGACAAAAGTAGAATAGAACTAATACATACCTGTAAAATAGTCTCAAAGTTAAATGTTAATCCATTCCATAACGTAAACTCTCCACTAGATAATCCTGTAATTAGGCGCCTGCCCTCAGGTGTCCACTTTAAGCATTTTAGATGTATATTATTGATCATTATTCTTTTCTTAATTACCTCACCAGAACAAGATATAATTTACTTACTCGAACAACATTGACAGGATATCGATTTTTATTTGTTGATGTGTGAACATATTTAGTTGCAACTGCATTTACTGGGTTATGTAAATATGCAGATGGTGGAAGAAGCTACATAAAAGACGATAAATCTATTTTGATATCCTACATTACACGAAAAAAAATATTATTAGCAGAAATGTAAAAACTCATTGCTTACATCTATAATAAAATTTGGTTTTGGCCGCAGAAACTTCATATCTCTTTGATCTCGTATCCAAATTCGATCCTGTATTATAAAAAAGGTTCACTCGAGTAATTGACAGAACCAAAATTAACAAATAATATTTTGAATATTACCTGTAAAAATTTACCAATAGAACAATTGAAATCAACTGTTCTCCTCTGAATAGCTTTTCTCATTCTTTTACCATCAAAGACAGCTCGTTGTGCACTATTATTACCACCATACCCCGCATGTCGATTTCCATATGATTTTCTTATTGAATAACCACCATTTCTATTATCGCCTTGTACGGTTGCTTGCCCGGTGCCACTTCCTGACAAAGAAATTGTAACAGGACTAGGAGTATGATTATTAACTAAACCACTGTTTACTTCTTCCCCTTCAATCACTTCTCCGCTTTCTAATGTTGACGTAGGTGTATAAGGAAATCCTCCAGATCTTTGTGGATTCGTAGTTGGATGTGCATCATCCCATAAAGTAGATCCGGTCGTTGAAGCTGTTGTCGCGGCCATTGATCAAGTATATATTTCGATTTCGTTCTTTTCGGCGATCTATGTAACTTTTGACTACATAATATTGTATCACGTGAAGTTCTGTTATTACCATAATCACGTGAAGAATAATTTAAAGCCAGAACTTCTATGTAACGTATATACATTTTTAAATTTATTCAGCATTCACCAGAGATAATTATGTTGGGAGAGTGTCGTATTATGTTGGTTTCTAAACTTAAGTTAGGGTTAGATTTAAAATTAAATTAGAGTGTAGTGGTAAGGTGCTGCAGCGACACTTAAAGACTATATTTGTCCCATTTTTAAAATTTTTAATTTTAAGACTTTAATTCGTTGTTTTTAAAGTTACTTAATTTTGATTGGCCAAATTTTTTAAAATTAATTGGTTAAAAAATTTAAACCAATTTGATTGGCTATTTATTTTAATGTGTCCCATTTTTAATATTTTTTATTTATGTGATCATATAAAAATCAAATATTTATAAAGCTATATATTTCAAAAGGCAACTTCTATTTGTACACATAGTGTACAAACACGCTCACGTGATGTAACTATATTTATAATAAATTCAACAAAGATAATTTTCGAGATATAAAACAAATACAACTATGCAAAAATTACTAGCTCTAAATAGCCTCACTATTCACTTCGCTACGCCTGTCGGCTCCGCTTCGCTCTATTATACTAACACATTAATATACAAAGTATTTATAAGAAACACCCTTACCCTAACTACTAGCAGTAGGTATGTATAAATATATCAAACGTTTATCAAAATAGTGTATTGGCCAAAATGTCTAGCAGTAATTTTTTTAAACTATTGTGAGCAGTAGGATGGTGGTGCCGGAAGCTTGTGATCGGTGTAACGAATTAATGGCTATGCCAATCACCTACCTAAAATGGGCTTCCCGGCAGTATACACATTATCATCAGTATAATTAGCATAAACGTTATACGTAGTATAGGCGGTATATCACGAATAAAGGGTATAATGTGTTCTATGTAAATGAAAGTATATAATAAAGGCTTCGAGCCCTCCAAGAACAGTTCAGTTAGTGCTTACCATAAAATTCATCACCTAATAATAATATCCTACTGTCGTTTTAATAAAACCTACAATCATAAACTATCCACTCGTCCAAATCTAACTGCCTCTTTCGAGTAAGCCATTCGTAGGTTACATGACGTATCTGTTTGAGAAGCGACCAACACACTGACGCTAGTTCGATGGTGTCACTATATATAACGCACTTTAAAATAACATGTCCTCTGATATTTTAGTCAATGAAAAAAGTTGGGTATTTGTGTGAGCATTTTACGATATTCATCTTAGATACATATTAGAAAATTAAAAACTGATTAGGTAATCAAAATGCAATCTTATCTTATTAATCCTTCAAACATATGATCACCTAACTAAATAAGAATTTTAATCAAACATGAATTGACCTAGTGAAGTAAAAAACATAAAATACAAAGAAAGAATTTAACACCAACTCTTATTTAATTCTTATTCTAACCAACCCTAATCCTAATTTTGAATGTAACATGACTTAATTTTGTCAATGAATTAATATACAATGAATAAATGTTACTTATAACATAGCAACTCTAAATAACATTTTGACATGTTTTTGCATAATGCCCATATTGCTTACACTTTCCACATTTCTGACCTTTTGTATCGCTTAAGTTTTCTACACTATTTGAAGTATCATCTTCAATTACATTAATATATGTATTATCTAACAGAACTTCCTTTTCCTTATGTAAACTTTTTTTAACATTCACCTTTAATCTTTTTGGAGGCTATTCTTTATGTTTGATAACAATAGGATTATTAACATCAGTTAAATTTTCTGAAACTAGTTTGTCTACCTTATTCTGGATGTCATAAATAAAGGATTTAAAAATATTTGATAATTCATATTGTATATCTGTCTTAATAGTACAATCGATAGCCTTCTTTGATAACCTAACTAATTCTGCATATACAGTTTTAGGTGATTTTATAGTTGAATGAGAACTATGTGAATCAGTTCGAATAGATAAAAAATGTTGAAAACTGATGCTTTGTTTGAATAATATATTTTTTTCTAATTGTATTACATTACATACTAAAATAGACAGATACTGTTGTAGAAGATCAATTGGTTTAATATCAGGATCCAAGTATCATCGATTTGGAATTATAATTATATGAAAGGTAGCAAATTTTGAATAGGTACCAATACAGAAAAAATGATGACACACTAATCCCTTATTGATTAAAAGAAGACAGATATATAAATGTATACCTTCATTAAGCAAAATTACATAGTGTCCTACTTCTTGGATTCCAGTTGCATGTATATTTCATATTTCTAAGATTATTTCTTAAGGTATATTTTTAACTAGAAAACTAAAAAGAATCTGTTGCATATCCTGCTCTTGTTCTTTAATTCCAATACTTATTTCTTCATCATCATCTTCTGACTATAATAATTAAGAATACAGAATTAATTTATTAAAATTATTTTAAACATATATTAATAGTTAAATTTTCATTAACCTAATAACATTTAGTCTTATACAAATAGATTACTTCTATTGTATTACTTTGTTAAAATTCTAGTCTTATAATTCTAATACAGTACTACTAATTATACATATCATAACTAATTCTAGTAAAATTACTTATTTCTATCAAATGATGCCACTCTGTAACTCGAGTAATATCATAGCATACAGATTGATTCATTTGAGATCTTTGTTTCCTAAGTATTATAGGAATTAAAAAGCTTTTAATAATATTATCTACTTGACCGAAGAATCTTTCATTTAGCATTAGCATACTGACTGTAGGTAAAGAATTTTGTTCAACTTCAAACTTTTCAAAATGTTCCTCATTTTTGATGTAATCTTTAATGCTAATTAACAATTTATATAATAATATAATATGATCAACTTTATTATGTATATGCTTGTTTATTGACTCAACAAGCTATGTATTTTGTATACCAGCTGTAAACCACCTATGAATCCAAGTAGTGTTCCTAGGTTCAGTTCAATTCAATTTAGGTTCATAAACCAAGTTCATTGAACCTAAACTGAACCTCAAATTTTGCAAATCATTGAACATGAACCTAAACTGAACTTAAAATTTATGAACCTGAACTGAACTTGAACTTAAAATTTGGTTCAGTTTAGGTTCAGTTCAAAGTTTATGAACATGTTCAGGTTCAATATTATATATATATTTTTTATATATAGAAC
>CAJVQA010011902.1:0-10429 GCA_910591915.1 Cetraspora pellucida
TAGTGGTGTCTCATATGGGTTTACACGTGTTGTTGTTGTTGGTGCTGAGTTTTCATTGTTGTTAGGTTCTTCGTTACGTGTTTCAAAATTAGACATGTCCAATTTCTTGTTTTGGTCCTCTCTTTCTTTAGAGAGACCTTCTATATTTTCTAGAGAAACTTGTTCGTCCCAACTGAGTGTGTTGTTATTGATGTCTAGATGTTCAAAAACTGCTGAAACTGTAGCGTAACTGTTTGCTATTGTAGTTTTCTCTTTGGAGTGAGAGCCTTTCTTGTTGTATGCAGTAGGCTTTTCTATATTAAAATAGTTATTAAACTTAGTTTTCTTGCGTTTGCGAACCTCAAAAGTAGGAGTACTACATTTCTTAGGAACAAGGGGAGATACTCCTGTTCTGATGCTGTTTTTAAAAAGAAAAGAGCTCTTCGATAGATTAATTTTGTTTCTTCTAAATTACTCTCAACTCTAAACACAAGTGGCCAGGAGAGAGAGATCATCGATCCTTTATATTTGAATTTTATATTTACTAAATAATAAGATTAAAAGTTCAGACAAGTTATCTGCAACTTAAACCTACCAGAATGGCCAAAACTTATCTAAATTTAGAATTTGTGATTATAATAAGAGAGTTTATTTAATATTTAATTTATTTGAAATACTAAGTTTCAATTTTTGAACAAACAATTAAATAAAACATTTGTTAATTTAGTAAATTTTAAGAAATATATAATATTAAAGAAAGTTAAGGTTGTTCACTAAATTGGAGTTTAGAAGTACAATAAGGTATTTAGATTTGAGAATAGATTTGTTAGTTAAAATAAAACAGAAATTTGATAAAATGTATAGTAGCAGTTTTAGTAAAAATATCATTAATTGAATTAATTAGATTATAAGAAACTAAACTAGTTAAGATTGATAACAAAGATGTTAAGTTAAATATATTATAAAATATATGCAATCAAGGTTTTTGATTAGACTATATAAGTTGGATATAGTTTTTAGTAGCATATTGAAAGTAAAAGTGTTAAGAAAATAATTAAGTAAATTATTAATAATGTTATAAAGAAGATTTAAAGATGGACAAATAGTTTAATGAAGTGGTGTGCTTGTTTGATTGCATTAATGGTAGTTAGATAATTGAGCATGATTGTGTTTGTATAAGTTGTATAGAGTTAAGAGGTTATTTAAAAGAATTTTTATACAGAATAACTTAAAAAGAAATGTTTAAAAACTGTAAAAGTAGTTTATTATCTTCTGATTATTATGAATATAAAGCCAGGTAGCTTTCTAATTAATTTGAGTTAGAATTTGTGACTATTTTTAAAAGCAGTTTTGAAATAACCAAAATGCATAAATATGCATATAACATATTATATGAATGCTGTAGTGAATTGATAATTTAATAGAATAGTTGTTAAGTTTAAGTATATAGTTGGGAGTATAGTTGTTTTGAAAGCTAAAGATTAGATATAGAAAATTAAAATAGTTGTAAGTAAGGTAATCAGAAAGGTTATTAAATTCATTATTCTGATGTGTTGCAATTTTGTAAAAGGTAAGTTGAATATTATAGAAGTTTATAAAGTTAATTAGTATATATTAAAGTAAATAATATAGAATATTAATAAATAATAATTTAAAAAATGTTAAATTAGAATTGTTATATTCGGATATAACTGATTGTAAGTTAGTGTAAATATGAATATTGCAGTTTCTAGATGCTATAATAAGAGCAAAAAGAATTGCAGTAATTTCTGTTTAAAAGAACATAACCAAAACTTGGTCTGTGCTTAAAAAGTATATATAATATTGTTGTTTTGTACTAAGATTTATTCAAACCTATAGAGCATTGAGATGTACTAATTTGTATAAATAAACTATCAGTATAGAAGTGAAGTTCAGATTGATTATAGTTAGAGTTAGCAATTAGTTAAAGAGTATTAGTAGTACTACTAGTTTCAACAAATGATAAAATAAATATTATAGATATATGAATATTATTAGAAAAAAAGTTTAAATAGGATGTTAAATAGCAATAAAGTAAAATAAATCAAGATAGTTCATATTAAGGTTTAATTGTTTATTTTGTGTATTAAATTTTTCAAAAAATTTAGTAGCAAAATATAATAGAAATAAAAATAGTACATTTAAGAGTGATAAGTTTAAAATTGTGATTATATCTAGTATATGATTTGATAGTAATTGCAGATATTGAATATAACTGAGTTGCATTTGGCTCAATATTATTATGCCAATAGGTAATAAGAACATGATCTGATAAGGTTGGTTGTTTATAGGCTTTGCTAATAATTATTTGGTTGTTAAGTATAGTAATAAGCTATAGTTTAGAGTATTTAGAAAAATATCTTGTAGTATAACTAAAAAAGTTAATTTTTGAATGTTAAAAATGATTATAAAAAGTTCAATAGTATAAATAGCTTGTTGTAAGATCCTAAAGAATTGTAAACTATAATAGTTTTTTACTTTTAGAAATTTTATGAATTCTGAGAAAAATATGTTTTTAGTCAAAAAGATATAGATTATTATATGTGGTTAGTTGATCAAGAAAAAGTATATAATGTTGATGAAGTTGTTTTTTAAAGTTAGAATATTTGGAATGTGATGATAATATAGATTCTAAAAAATTAGTGTCTGTGGTAACTGTATAGAGAATATTATAAGCAGAATTAAGATTAATAAATAAATCTAAATGTGTAAAAAGCTAAATGATTTTAAAGCTAGTTGTTTTTTTGTTTGGACTATTAATTAAAGGATTAGAGGAACAAAGTATATTTTAGAAACTAAAGATTGTTTTATAATTGCTAAAGACAAATGTAATAGCTAGTTTCAAGTATTTTAAAATTATTAAGTTACTTGATATAATTGAAGATATGATGTTGTAATTGAATATCCCAAATATTGCAAATATTATATAATTGAGAGTAAAGAAGAGTTCTAGTAGGAATCATGTAACTAAGTTTAGCTTTTTGTTTAACAAGAACAATATAGTAAGTGGAAATCTTTTTACAAATAGCTTGGCTAAGACAATGTTATGAAAACAATATTGTAAAGATAATATTTAATTATTGAAATAATGACTGTATTGATAATATAATGTGCTTGTGTATTAGTAATATGTTTAAAACTAATGATCTTAATAAGCTGTTAGGATTCATTAAGAATAAGTTGAATTTGTTAAGAATGTTTGTTATTGAGTATAAACTAGCAGCCAAGAAATTTGAAAAGTATTTGAGATGAATAGATAGAAAGTGTATAGTTATTAAAGTAATAGAATTGTAATTAGATAATGAGATGTTGGTTGTAAGAATAGATTTAAAAAAATTAATTTGGATATTAGCTATGTTCTAAAATGACTTAGCAGTTTGTAAGATCTGTGATAGCTTAGCTTGTAAGATTGTAATTTAGAAAATACTATCTATGTATGCAAGAGCTGAATACTGAGTTGTAAGTTTATTAAAGATTTTTTTTTAAAATTAATAATTCAGAAAGTTTGTATAGTATAACCTGTATATTGTAAATGAATTTGGATAATAAAAGAATTATAATAAATTCTTCAAAATAGAAGTGTAATGGTTTTATTTTGGTCTATATTATTATAGACAAGATAAGATAAGATAAGACTAAGATTAGTAATAAATTGATTGTGTCTATCTGTAAATATGTTTATAATTATATTTATAATCTGTAAAGATAAGAAAAGTCAGACAAGTAATTGTTTAAGAAGAGTAAAGTTAATAGAGTTATAAGCATTACTTATATTCTAAAATAGAAGCCAAATCTCTTTGTGATTATATAAAGCCTTCTTAATAAAATTATTAAAAATATGAATAGAAATAAAAATACTATTGTCAAGAAGAACAATATAGTTAAATGATAAAATAATTGAGTATTGTGTAAAAACAGTATTAAGTTTGTTTATAATAATTTTGTATAAATTTTTCAAATATGTTCAATAAGACTTATAGATTTTGTTAGATTAAGGTTTTTATTAAAACTATTGTACTTTGAAATAAGATAAATTCTGCTATATTTTTATTGTTTGTAAATTTTGTTAGAATTAAGATAGCAATTAAATAAAGCAATAATAATATAAATGCATCTAGGATCAGCATGCTTAATTATTTTATAGCTTATGCCAATTAGGCCACAAGCTTTGCTATTAGGAAGTTAGATTATTGTATTAAGTACTTTATTTGTTATAATAGAGAGTATATCAGGATGGTCTTTAATATTCAAGTCAATAATCAATATTATGTTATTAATCAACATCAGATTTAATATCATGCAGCAGTTATTTAATTGTATATTGTTTATTAATACTAACTCTTTTATAATTTTATAAGAGTCGAACTTTCTACAATATATTGTATATTCAGAGCATTTTCAACATATCTACTTATTTTCAAAAATCACTAGATATATTTCAGTATAGTGAATAAGATTTTAATGAAATGTTATTTTGCCATATAGAGGTTACTTTGGCAACTAATCTTGAAGAGACTGAAAAACAAAAGTAAAGACAATTTAACTAATTTTTAGATTTTTGCACTATTACTTTTAGTTTAAAAAAAAAAAGACATGAGATATAAGCAGTATTTAAATTTAGTAATCCTATAGTTTTTAATGAATATACAATTTTTTTAACATTGATATTTAAAAATAAAGTTTTTTATTTTATTACTTTAACATTTTTCAAAAATACTTAATTCACTTTAAATAAATTAGTGTTCTAAAAGGGTCAATTGGAGTTAAACTTAAGCAATAACAAATTGTATTTCAACTTAAAACTAAATAATATATAATATTAAATAGATTTGTTTAATTATAAATTGAAATGAAAGTTTGACCTGATCTTATAAGTTTTTTAAGAGAATTTTTTTTGTAAAATTAAATAATAAGTTGGGTTTATATAAAATTTAATTGATTTATTTATATGTTAATATAGAATTAAATATTACATATTAACACTTTATTATATTTTTAATAATTCATTAATATAATAAAATGTATTGTTTTTATTAAATATATTGTATTGTTATTTTTTATTAAGTTTTGTATTTACAATAAAGCTATCTAGTATTTAACCTTTAAAACATACAGTATTTTTAAATATACTTATTATTATTTCTATTTTTTATAATAAGTATCACTTATATATTGGTCTATTTTTAGTATTTATATAATACTAATAAATTTTTAGAACAATACATTTTTTTGATATATCATTATATAAATACAAATACAAATGCATAAAATTAACCAATTTGCATTATTGTATTTTAGATTTAAAAAAACAATACTATTGTCTTTATTCTTAATTTTTTACAAATTTATTTTAATGCAATCAGATCTTTTTATTTTTGCAGTTTTAATATGATTGAAATATGTCTGAATGATTTTACATTAATTAGCTTTAATGCAATTAGAATATGCCTAACTGATTTTATATATTAGATCTAGTAAATAAAAAATCATGATTAGTAGGTAAAAAAAAGATAAAAACTGATTTAATAACATTGATGATAAACAAACATAATAAGTCTTAAATAGAGCATCTAGATGTATGCAATTTCAGAGATTTTTTATTGTTTAAAATCTCTGAAATTGTATAAGTTGTTTGGACACTCTAGTCTTAAACTTGTTATTGTATAGAACCAATTTTATAGGTTTGCATTTTTCTTTTATATTAGTAGCTTATATCTTTTTTTGTATATAGCAGTACATTATATATTTATATTTTCTTTACTATTATATAACAATTGATATTAATTGACTTTATAATAAATATATATCTGATTATTTAATATAAATATTAATGTTACTTATCATAAACAATATGCTATTAATATTATTCAAATTCAAGAATAAAATTAAAATATTAGAGACTATGTAGTTAAAGTTTCAATTCTACAAAATAAAACAATGTTCAGAGTGTAAAGTTGTTTACCCAAATGAAGAATTTATTTAATTTAGTAAATATAACAAAACATGTATTGACTGCAAATTTGACAAATACATAGGATGCAAACTTCTTTATTTAGATGAAAAATTTGTTTAAAATAGTAAATATAACAAAACATGTATTAATTGTAAAAGAAATTATAATAGAAGAAAAATACAGAAGCCTAAACCAGTAATTATTGATTCAATTAATTATATTGAACCAGTTTACTAATTTGAAATTACTAGTTAAGAAACAGAACAAGTAAATAATACTAAATGCATTGAAATTAATTTTCTTGAGATGAGTAACTTTGTCACAAATAAAATTCAAGAGCTAACAGAAAGTATAAGTGCCAACAGTGTAGCTAACACAGCCTATAATATACAAGTTTTAGTAAAAATGAATTTAAATAAACAAAATAAGATGACAAAGAAAATTGCTAACTTTATCATTACTGAAATTAAAGATGATAATAATTTTTCATAAATATGAATTAATTATTATTATTTTTTTTTTTTAAATTTTTTTATTTATTTATTTTTTTTTATTTTATATTAATTTTTTTTATTTTTTTTACATTTGTGCAAAGTTTGATTTTTTATTTTGCATTATCTGACTATTTGTTTTTCAATTTATTTTTTTCTGTTTCAATTATACCAATTATAAAAAAATCAGAGCACTAATTTTCAAATTCTATAATGCAAAACAAAAAATTAATTTTGCATAGTCTAATATTATCCTTTTTTTTTATTTTTTATTTTTATTTTTATAATATCTATCAAGAAGCAAATTTATTAAGAAAATTTGGCAGCACAATTGGCAGGTTCACATATCTGTACTATTAATTAAAAGAATCCTAAAGTGAAAAATATAAGAACTTTAATTATAAGTAGTGTATATATTATAACTATAAGAGCAAAATTTCTGTATAGGTTAATATAGTTCTTAGTGTTATAAAGATAAATATTTATCATAATTCTTTTTACCAACATCCAGATTATTATGCTAAAATGACAGACAAACTATAGAAAGAAATTAAAAAGCCTGTATATCTTACTACAGCTCAATTAACAATCATCTATGATGTTGTTATCCTATATCTACTTTTTTTAAAATAGTAGATAACTAAAGTGACCTTAGACAGTAAACACTTTTTGTAACCTCACTTTTTACTGTATTATAACTAAGTCTGAAGCCGTTTTATTTTAGAAAACTTAACAAAGAAGATTTAAGCCAATTTGTAATTACAAAAGAGGCTACAATTAAAAGTATATGAGGATACTAATAACTGTTTAGTTTGGGTACCATAAAGTAGTAGTTTATTAGTAAAAAAGTATGAAGACTCAATGTTGAACTTGGGGTTCACATCTGCTGCTTTTATACTTTTTGGCTATATAGTAGATGTAACAGTCTATATCTTTTACATATACAAGATATTTTACAACTATTATTAATAAAATAAATAAGATATGTTTGATATATAAAATAAAAAACTAAATAATATATATAAACTAAATATAATATAAAATATAGATGCTTCAAAATGCATAAATGTTATATATGTTATATATATAATATTTCACGCAGTTATCCTCCAACTAATCAGATCGCAACTTTCTTATTAATTTGGTTATTGTATTTGATCTTGTGATCCTGTAATCAAAAATGAATGATCTATACCTCATTAGAACTGTCTCAGTAAGCTAATTCGAATGATAGTAATTTCATTAAATTCTGTCTAATAGTTTAAGAGTTATGATTATTTTTGTAAATTAACAATGTTAAGAAGTCAATATTTCAAAATCTTCATACAAGTGTATATATTACTAGAAGGCTATGACAAATTAAAGTCTATATCAATACTATAATGACCAAGTGGAATCTACACATAAGCTACTTGATAAGTATAAAAATCAGGATTTCTACAAATGCCTAAACTTACAAGATCTAGAATCTATAGCTATTATATTTATAACTTTACTGCTTAAAGAAATAAATAATCTTAATATTTATATTACTGAAATTTATATTAATGCCATATATAAAACTGCATATGGTTATTATAAACTTTATGATATTGTTACTAATATTGATGATGCTGATTATCTAATCACTTATCTAATAATGGATATAACAAAAGCAATAAATACAAACTCCAGTATAAAGAAATATTGTATTATATTAGAAAACTTTCTGACTGCTCTTAAGATAAATTATAATAAAATAATTAAGTTTACTCTTTTTATAATAAACTAAAAATTCTAAAAATAAATAATTAAGAAAATAAAAATTGGTTAAAAAATTTTTAAAATCAAAAAAATAAAAAAAGTTTAGCATAATAAATTACTATATTTTCTTAAGAATATATAGTAATTTTGAGTTTGCTATATCTAAAGCTTATTATATCCAAAGTTTGTTATATTCTAAATTAACTATAATAAAAAATAAAAAACATTTTTTTTAGCTTAAAAATATAATAAATTAAATAATTTAATAATTTTATAGTCATATATTGTAAATCTACAATTTGTTTTTACAGATAAAAACTTTGCAGAAATAAGTATAGCATCCAATATATAGGATAGTTCTGTGGTTCAACTTTGTGTCTAGCATATAAAATGTATTATAAAATGCAAACTTAAGAAGAAAGTAAAATTATTAAGTAATTCTAGATTAATAACTGTAAATTATAATGCTTATCAAGTAGCCAATGAATATAATTTTATTCTATTTTTTATCTAATAGAAAAAGATTGTAATTTAAAATTATATGTTTAGGGTGTAGTAACTTAGTGAAGTAGATAAGTTGTCATACACCCAAATGGTAAGTTGTGAGTTCAAAACCTACTAATAGTGAAATTTGGATAATTACCTATGTAATATATAGATAGTATTACAGCAACAGCATTCTGTTAATCAGTTAGGATAGAATACCTGTAATTATAATTACACTAGCATAACTAGCAGGTCTGGAGCATCTGTATAACTTTGGTTATACAGAAAAATACAAACTGATACTAGATAGTGCAACCCTAAAATAAGTTCTTAGATTGTATAAATCTGTAAAACTGAAAAGCCAAAGCTCACTTAAAAATTCTAAGTAGAGAGGTAACATAGATCTTTAATAGTACTATTGTAAAGACTAAACCTAAAAAATAGATATTAATATAGAAAAATCAGGTATGTAAGAACCTTAAATAAGAAGTACTACCAACTAGGCTGCCAGATTTCAGACTAAAGAAAAAGGGTATTAGGTCAGTCTCAATATACCAAGGACAGATCATAGTTCTTCTAGACTATTTGAATTAGAAGTTTAAGGTCAAAGCAGAGGTATACTAAAAGTACTAAAGATATGCTGTAAAGTTAGTGCTAAGGTCTAAATAAACTCTGTAAGGATAGCTCTTGTTAGTGTTCTAAAAGTGAATAGATAGTTAACAATGAAGAGCTTCCTGCATTTTACTGATAGATAATATACTCTGAAATGTGTAATGGTCTAGAAACCAGTACAAAAAGAATAAATACTATACTGCTCAGACAGTATACTAGTTAGATATATACAAAAGATAAGTTGAGATTACATTATGACAGAATGAATAATCAGAAGGTTTAAATAGATAATTTTCTAGTAGGTTATAGGTATGACATCTAGTATAAAACTCTAGAATGAGCTATTTAAATAGGCAACTAAAAGTTGCATGCATGACTAGTTGTACTCTTATCTCTGTAAAAATAGTTGTAATAGCTAACCTAATAAAAGTCAATAAAGTATCATCACAAGTATGTCTTTAAAAAAAAAAAAAAAATTATATGTTATTTATTCATTTGAATTTCAAGAAAAGATTTTAGAGCCAATGCAGAAGCACTTTGATATGCATTTATTAATTCCTATAAATGCTCAAATAAATATAATAGAACTAGAAGCTATTAAAAAAGTACTATAAAGGAGATGTATAGGTTTTGTATTAAGCATAAATTATAGTTAGTTTTTAAAGATCTTTTTTTTTTAAAAAAAAATTTTTTTAAATACTTTATTTTTTTTTATATTACTTTAGTTCTATCTTTGGAATAATTGATATTCTTTATAATAATAATATTTTTGAATATAATTAGCCAAATTAGTAATACCATATAGAAAGACTATGATAAAGATAAAAGTGCATTAAAGTATTATTAAATGATATTATTTGCAATGTTCAATTAATCTAGGCTAAATCTTCTACTATAGATGCTTATTAGAAAGTAGTGCTAGCACAAATGAAACAGTTTTCACAAATTCAGACTGGCATTATAGAACTGTACTGGTGGGTTAACTTTAAGAGAGAGTAAATCTATATGAATGTAAATAAAGAAGAATGAGCAAAAATGCATAGTAAAAAAAAAGAGAAGCATTGATATATTTTTTTTTTTTTTCGGTATTAAGGTGACCTCTTTGGTCCGAGCTTTTTATTAATACTTATAGCAGGTACATGTT
>CAJVQA010011903.1:0-10429 GCA_910591915.1 Cetraspora pellucida
TAGAAGCAATAAGATAAAGAAATAAAATAAAGAATAGTTTTATTAATGATAATAGGTAAAATAATATTTTATTAAAAAATAATTTGAATACAAAAGAACTTTTTTATATAAGAAAATAAGTTAAGAGGAATTATAGAAGGCACTGTCTTTTAGAAAGGCAAAAAGCTATTCTTTTTATAGCTTTTAACCTAATAATTGATTGGTTTTAGAGCTACCATATGTTGTAGCATCATCCTGGACCATATGGATGTCCAAAATGCAGCAGAAATTAAGAAATTCCATGTGCATTTTACCAATAATGCTTGTGCATAGATGATAAACCAATCCTGTATCTTTTTATTTTTATCAATGCTTGGCATTCCATTATGCAATAGGTTTCAGTTCATTTCACCGAAAATCACTTCACCGACAGTACAATTTACCGACGATCAATTCACCGACAAGTTTATTTTGCCGACGGTACAATTCACCGACAAGTTTATTTTGCCGACAGTACAATTTACCGACAAGTTTATTTTGCCGACAGTACAATTTACCGACAGTATGTTTTACCAACAGGTTATAGGTACTTATTTTTACTAACAAGTTCATTTCACCGACAGTACGATTCGCTGACAAGTTCATTTCACCGACAGTACAATTTGCCAACAAGTTACAGAAATTATTTGAAAAAAAAGAGAGAAAAATAAAGTAACGTGAAACTAACCTAAACAGAACAAAACGCGCCTGTCTAATTATATTTTTTAAAATAAATAATTTGCAAGAATTAGAATGGATTAATTGGTTAGAAGAATGGATCTATTTAAAAAAAAGGTAATGAAAGACCTGGCTAAAGATTGGTGCCGAAACTATTATGTCATGTAAAAACTACATTTTGACGAGTTATTACATATTTAATAGTTTTACTATGCTATTACATACAATTTCAATATGACATAACTAGTTTCATCACCAATCTTTAGACCTGGCCTGAACAGAATGATGAGGCTAGCGAAGAACTGACTCGGATCGCATATTACAAAAAAAAAATAAGCTATAGCCAGTAAAAAAAAATGAAGCTATTTAAATTAAAATGTCGCGAAACCTAGCTTGAACAGAATAAAGAGCATTAGCAAAGTCCTAAACTGGCTTATATATTAAAAAAAAAAAAAAAATAGTTAGTTTCAGTAAAGAAAAACGAATCTATTTAAAAAAAAAAAAGTAATGAAAAACCTGACCTGAACAGAATAAAGAGCATTATGAAGACCTGACCCGGATTATATATTTAAAAAAAAAAATGAATTAGAGCCAATAAAAAGAATGAAACTATTTAAAAAAAAAAAAAAGATAATGAAAACTTGACCTGAACAAAATAAAGAGCACTAATGAAGAGCTGATCCAGATTATATATATTAAAAAAATTAGTTAGAGCCAGTAAAGAAAAGTGTAACTATTTAAAAATAAAATAAATAAAACAACATGAAACCTGACCTGGAAAGAATAAAGAACATTAATAAAGACCTAACCCGGTTTATGTATTAAAAAATTAGTGCTACAAAAGAAAAGTGAAACTATTAAAAAAAAAGTAATACAAACCCTGACCAAACAAAATAAAGTGCGTTATATTTAAAAAAAAAAAATTTTAAAAAAAAACAATGAAAACTCGAGCTGAACGGAAAGAGTGCTAGTGAAGAACTGACCCTGATTATGTATTAAAACAATTTTAAAACAAAAGTAACGCAAAACCTGACCTAAACAGAATGAAGAGCGTTACGAAGATCTGATCAGTTATATATTTAAAAAAAAAATAGTTGGTTAGAGCCAGTAAAGAAAAGTGGATCAAATTTTTTTTAAAAAAATGTAATGCGAACAGACTATATATTCAAAAAAAAAAAAATTAATTAGAGCCAGTAAAAAAGAATGAAACTATTTTGAAAAAATAATAATAATAAAAACTTGACCTGAACCTAATCCGATTTATGTATAAAAAAATTTAGTTAGTGCCAGTAAAGGAGAGTGGAGCTATTAAAAAAAAAGTAATGTGAAACCTGACCTAAACAAAATAAAGAGACCTGACCCGAATTATATATTTTTAAAAAAAAAATTTAAATATTGCCAATAAAAGAATGGAACTATTTATTTAAAAAAAAAAAACCTAACCTGAACAGAATAAAGAACGTTACGAAGACCTGACTGAGTTATATATTGTTGCAGGTCCTGGGAACCAAAACACACATCAAGGAAGAAAAAAATGTGGCGAATTGTTGCTTTGAATTCGTGAGCATCACGTAACATTACTTGATGCATATAGAGGCAGAAATCGATTTGGCAAGGTTTCGCATTACCTTTTTTTTTTTTTAAATAAATAGTTCTATCCTTTTTTTACTGGCACTAACTAAAAAATTTTTTTTAATATTGTTAGAAATTAACTCATGACCCAAGACTGTGCAACAGTAAAGTAGAACGATCGCCGCATGTACCCCAAGAATGCATTAAAATCACAATCGATCGAAATGCTGTAAACTGCCAAAGCCTCAAGATTGAATTATCATTTTTGTGCCTAAAAAGGTAAAGACGATCTTCATTAACCTGATTGGCGAAATGACAGCTAAAAATAAGACAATGGATTAATTTTATCTTATTAGGATAAGTTCGTGCATCTCCACGATTAAGAACGTTGTTAGAAGCATTAGGGAAGAAAAAAGATTGCTAAAATAACGAAGGCTGGGTATGTAAGGGGTAGGATGTTAGTTGAAAAATGCAGATGTGGCTTAGGAGCAATGACAAAAATGCTATAGATACTTCGAATTTTTTTTTCTTTTTAATTTTCTTATAGAGAATTGATTTTTCTCTAGAAAAGTGTGTACACATAAGAATTTAATGAAGACCTGATCTGTGTTGTATGTTAAAAAAAAAAAAAAAAAAATTTGAATCAGTAAGGAAGAGTGAAACTATTTGAAAAAAAGCGAAACTTGACCTGAATAGAATAAAGGGTCTTGGCGAAAACCTACTCTATTATATAGGAGAGACCGTTAATGTTACATGACTGATCTTTCACCAGGTGTGCAACATATAAAAAAATTATTTTACAATACCAGATCATTCTGTTAGTACATGTTATGATTATAATCCAACACCATTTTATTATAATAAAAATGGTGTTGGATTATAATTATAACATGTACTAACAGAATGATCTGGTATTGTAAAATAATTTTTTTATATGTTGCACACCTGGTGAAAGATCAGTCATGTAACATTAACGGTTACTCTATTAACAACTCAACAAATCTAATAAAAATTCAAATTTTTTATATTATATCATAATAGTAATTCCAAAAAGTTAAATTAGTTTATACTTACGTACATATCTCTATTAATAAATAATCGTAATTTTATTCATTTTGAAGTAAATTAGTTTGTCATAGTCATGTTATTACGTAATAATCGATGTTAAAAGCTTGAGTCTTTTTTTTTTTGAATACAATAGGTTATTATTTTTGCAATTTAGCGGGATGTCCTTAATAGCAGGTAATTAAATGTTATTTAATAAGAAAAGTGCAATAGCAATACTTAACTTGGGAATGTTTAGAAGCCACTAAAATTAATCGCACGTGTGAAAATTAATTCGAGAATATTTTATCATTATATACAGATATTAAAAAAATAAATGAATTTCCTATTATTCCCAATAAGGAGTCATTATAAAAATAATCTTTTTTAAAGTCTTCTTCAAGGCTCCAAACTTTGTTATATGACTCGCTGATGGTAATTTATATAAAGAATCTATTGCGTGAAAATTAAATTTTATTATTTATCAATTTTTTTTTTTATTTTTTTATATATTTTTTTTTTTACTTATATTCTTACTTTTTCTATTTGCACTATGGATTACATTTGTGAAGTCGTTCCATCTACTCACGGAAGGGATAAAATTATTGTTTATGGTTTTCTCATGGTTAAGAATAAGAACCATAGAGATAGGTTCTATTGGTATTGCGAAAAACAGGACGAACTAAGATGTGATAGTTGTGCAGTAACCAAACTAGTTAATGGTCAACATCACCTTCAAATCTCATCAGATCATAACCATGGTGTGCAAGCGAGCAGGGCGGAAGTCGTTAAAACAATCGCTAGGATAAAGGAACTTGCACAGTTAACCAGTGAAAGGCCGGCGCAAGTCTTGCAAACCGCGATCACCAATGGTCCTCAATATGTGTACCAATACCTTCCATCACCTGATGCAATGCATCAAACAATTAAAAGAATTCGTCACCTTGACCTTCCTATAGAACCATTATCCTTGGAAAATCTAGTTATTCCCGAGAATATGAGAAAAACCTTAAATGGGTTAGACTTTTTAATTCACGATTCCATTTTAGAGTGGGATGGGATTTTAATTTTTACAACTTTGGAAAACATCCGTTACCTAAATCGATCGCCCTTTTGGGTGATAGATGGTACTTTTAAGACAGTATCGAATATGTTTAAGCAATTATACACGATTCATAGTATTTTTTATTTTTAATATTATTTTTTATTTTATTATTTTACTTTTATTTTTTTTTATTTTTTTTTATTAAAAATTTACTATCATTACTCATAGGGTATAATACCCAATATAATATTTTTTTTTTTTTTAACTATCCCCGATGTATTACATCGTGGGGCGCGTGTGGCGCTCTAATTATCTTTATTAACTTTAATGTTTGGAACCTACAGGTTTACATATTTAGTTGCTACGTACATCACCAATGGTATTCCCTAGCCCCACCATACCACATTATTAAAAAGTTTATCACTATTGTGATAACCCGGGTCCCTGGCCCCGCGGTGTAGGACCCCTTACTCGAGTCCGCAGTTCCTATCAACAATAGTCCTTTTAGGTTCCGTCTCCTTATCTCTATTGCCTTTTTATAGTAATTATCTAATCTGGGATCCTTATGTTATCAACGTTTCTTGTTGGATTATCTCCTTATCTGGGCGTCGTGTAACCCTGTGGCTATGTCACTCGACTTGTTCTTGTTGTAGTACTTTGTCCGAAATTGGAAGTAGGCCATCCCCATAGATCATTCATTCTTGTAATATTCTTGTCCAGAAGTAAAAATGAGAAATCCCCTTAAGATCATAACAATCATGGTCCCGGCACAGATTTTTTCCCCCAGTTGGAATTGAACTGGCAACCTTGCGAATGCGACCTGGGAGTGCTAACCACTGCACTATTGACCTGCAGGTCTTATATCATCATGGCATTTTATATTTAGATCAACTTATCACATTTGATAACTCATGTCTTTTAGACTAAAAACATATTTTTCCATATATAAACAAAATTTCTAAAGACAAACAACCACTCTGGTTTACCTATTTGAAGAACCAAGTCACAAGTCACTCTTATAATCATACTCTTTATCAAAATTTACACTTACCTAATACAAATTATTATAGTTATATAACTGAACATTTTTTTTTATAGAAAAAACCATGGCTTATCATAGTTCTTGACAATCAAATTATTATTGGCAAAACTAGAAGACAGGCTTTACTATCTGAAACAGTTCTTATAACTTACTAACAATATTATATTGAATTACAATTTACTTACACCTATTCTCTTTTATCTATTTAATCAAATGCATGTTTAGGCTGTTATCTTAATTCTCACATAATAGCTAACAAATGCACAATCATTATTCCTATTAATGTCTTAACTAAATTTTATATTTGAGTTAATATATATAACAAAACTCTTAACTTTAATGCTAACCATCTTGATCTTATATATTCTATTAGAATTAGACATCCTATTTAAACTTCAAATCCTTCTAATATTGCTATTACAATATACTTAATTTCAAATATCTTCGAATACAGTTTACTTACAAATAATCTTTAGCAAATTGCTAATTATAACTTCAACTTATCAGAACTTTACTTTTATACAGATAGCTCAGTTATAAACTTGGATACTCTACAATGCTCAATGGGTATTAGATGGGCTCAAGTTTTAAATAATTCTATACTTTATACTTTCTAAGCTCAAACTAAATATTGGTCTTGCTTATTCAAGTTAGAGCTTATTGCTATTTTATCAGCTCTTATTACTGCTTCTAGAAACTGTATTATAAACATATATACAGACTCACAATCTGTAATTTCCAAATACAACAGTCTTTTAAACTTAACAATAATTATGTTATATACTTATATACCATATTTCTTACTATGAAACACACTTATCAATTTCATAAAATCATATAATATTCATATTATCTTTTACAAAGTTATTGTTTATCAAGATAACAAATATAACAATGTTGCTGACCAACTAGCATGTAACCATTACAATCTACTATACCTTATTTTTATACTTTATAATACTTACAACTTAGCTTATACTTTAACCTTCGAGAATTTTCTCTTAGAGTTACCTATTTGTCATAGAATCTATACATTATGTCATATACATATATATACACTTTGGATAACACAAAATCATTTTCAAAAATGGCACAAAATCCTTAACCAAGTTAACTAGCAAGCCACCTAGCTTTATATTAAAAATAATTAAAAAATCTCAAACTTTTCTCACAGCTTTTAATCTTCTACTCTTAAATCTTTTAGAATTAAAATCCTATCAGATAAACTTTCTATTCCACATATTCTACATAAATGCTATTCTTTATATTCACCTATTTGTCATCAATGCTACCAAATTAGTTCACACTTTCACTAGACAACTTGTCTATCTAACCAACTATTACTTAGTCTTATTAATATCTTGTTACAACATACTCTTAACTCAAATATACTTGATACTATACCTAATACTATAACCAACTTATATCACTAAATTAAACTACTTCACAGCATGTCTATTCATAATAGATCTAATGTATCATCAATTTTCTCAACTCCAACTGGCTTAATACCAAATGAACTAATTAACACTATTGCAAATTTGTCTTCTAAAAAAGTAGTTACTACATTTTCTATAAAGTTTTTACTTTATCTTAATTAACAAATCTATCATAAAATTTGGATCTCCTACTGTATTTCAAGATCTACAGCCCAACTTTCTAATTATAATCTATTATTGAATCCTATTCCTTCTGTATTACACATTCTTCTTTCTAATTTAATTAATTCCAAATTTTTTTTTTTTTTATTTATATAATGTTCAAGTAGAAACTTTTTATATATAGAATTATAAGTTCTAAAATTAAAGATTTCTAAACTACATTTGTGCTACAAATTGGCACCCAATGTGACATTATATTCTCTATTTCCTGTAAATGCTATAGCTAACTATTTCAAATTAGGTTTTAGCTAGGATAGGTTGGAGGAGACCTTTAAGTGATTGTCTAAACATTATTAAATACAAGAAGTTAGTAAAAAACTTGTGTGAGCCATTTGATGATAAAAGAGTTAAAATTTATAGTTTGAGAAGAGATTGTTGTATTGTTTGAAGAATTTGGTGATATTGGTAAGTAAATTTCAGTGCATTTAAATTTTGATATAATGTTTCAAGATATTTCCTATTGATATTGGTATATGTTGCAAGTAGATCAGAGATCTTGATAAAACTAGTTTAATAGATCATTTAAAAGCTGAATTAGAAGGGCATCAGTTTGTTTGTTAATAAGTGTTTTGATATTTTTATAAATAGTAGAAGTGAAGGTCCCTGTAATAATATATAAGATATGTTTGAATTAAGGATTTGGTATATTAAGTGTGAAATTTAGAAGAATGTTTAATAAGGTTGTTGAAATTATATTATTAATTTTTAGTAATATTAGAGTATCTTGTATTGTATTTTTGATTAATTGTAGAATGTTTGTAGTATTGCTAGAGCATAAAAATAAATGAAGAGTATCTTCAATATTTGTACAGCAAGAGCAGTTTGAAGTAGTATAGAGATATAAGTAATAGATATTAAGATTTTGCATAATAGATAGATTATTAGTAAGCATTTTGATATAAAAGAAGTATTTTTGTAGGTTATTTTTGAGCAAAAAGATGATTTTAAATTTTAATGACCATTTAATGTTTGTGATATTTTGAAAGAATTTTAAGTTTGACCATTTAACAATTTCTTGAATAGTTATAGAGTTTTTGATGAAGGTGCGAACTTTGATAAAGATTAAATAGTTATTCTATATAAAATAGTTTGAAGTATTAAATTTTGAGTTGTTAATTTTGAGAATATGTTTTGTAGTTCCTTGTTTGGCAAGTGAATCTGCTTGGTTATGAAAAGAGTTTGTAGAATGTAATTTTACTTTATGAAGATTAATAGTAATGTTTTTAAGTTGTTTAAGATAGTTAATATAGTAAATAATGTACCAGTATTTGGTTTGTATAGGTTTGAAGTTGGTAGCTGAGTTGAGGTTTTTAATTGCAGTTGTATTGTCAATATAGATATTTAAAAGAATGTTAGAAGGAACTACGAATAAGAAGGTGAAAATTGCCTCAAGTTCGATGCGGGTTGAGTCAGGATATGATTGTAAAGCTGTATTAAATTTTATAAATATATCATATTTACAAATTCATCTTATACCATATTTGGTTTTTGGAGTTTATAAATTTTTGATTGATCTATTAGTATAGAAGTATAGTTTATCTGTATTAAGTTAGGAGATAAGGTAATTTAAATCAATTAGTTGCTTTTAATATAATGATATGTTTATAAATTGTTGAATAAGTTGAGCTTCATATGATAAAAGAATTATTTGTGGTTGTATTGATGGAGTTGATTGAATAATAGTGGTGCTGTGTATTTGAGTTAGAGCTAAGATTTCTTTAAAATCAATTTGGATAGTTATTGAATCTTTTGATATGATGGCTGAGTTATACGGTAGAAAGAATAAATAAAACTTTGATATTTGGTGGTTAGTAGTTGGTAGTAGTTGAAAGAATCCTGAAATGAGCATAGAAATTTTAAAGAATAATAGTTGTTGTTGAGAGGTTTGTTGGGAAATATATAGTGATTAGTTATTTGTATAATATATATGATAAAAGTAGTAAGAGTTTGAGGATAAAGGTGGTGATATTAGTTTAATTGTATTCAGAAAGATATTGATAGAAGAAAGATTTATGTGAGGCCAAGTTCGGGTTATAGTATTAGATTGGTTTAGATGTAGAATTTAAGTAAACCATTTTGGCTAGCAACCTTTATTAGGTTTATTTGTACATAAGTAGATATTGTTCCATGTAAGAATATTTTTGTTATTTGCAGTTGTAATTTGTTCTAAAAAGATAATTTTATTATTTTTAAGACTATTGATAGTAAACATAGGTGGGTTGACAGGAAGGATGTCAAAAATAGTATGAGTGTTTTTTGGTATTGATAACAAAAAGGGTGTGATTTGTGAAATTATTGAGGGTAAGATTTTATTACAAGCTAGTTGGAAAAGAAGAAAATTAAAGTGTAATTTTGCATTTTTTGATAGTGGTTAGTTAAGGTTTTTAATGAAAGTTGAGGTGACCATATTTTGGTAAGTCATCCTTTAATTCGTTGGATACCTATATTTTTAAGAATTGGTAATATGTTAAATATTCACTCAGTATTAGCTGTACTAACTTTTTAAATGATGTTGTCAAAGGTTGGTAAATTAAAGGTAAGTGGATTAGTGAAAATTATATTGTTAGTGTTTTTTGCTAAGAAGAGCATTTTTTTGGTATAGATAGTAAAAAGGTGAGAAAATTTAGTTTGAGTATTTGTATGAACCAGAATAATTTAAAGTAGGTATTCTAATAAAGGTTATAGAATTAAATTAAAAAGTGATGAAATTTGTGAAAGTGTTATTTTTTTGTGTCGAATAAAAGTAAGGAAGCTTTCAATTTTGTTTTGAATTTAGTCAAGAGTTGGTTTAGAAGATCCTTGGCCATTATAGAAAATGCCAAGATATTGAACTACATCTTGTGGTTTTCTAAGTGTAATGTTTTGTTGATTCATTAAGAGAGTAGGAGTTGGATTTAATATAAATTTAGGTTTAATGTATAGAAGGTCTGATTTGGTGGTATTAATTTCTATATTGTTGAATTTGTATAATTTAGAGGTATCATTTATAATATTTTGCATTATATTTGCACTTTCACAGTGCCAGGTTGTATCATTCATAAAAGCTAATGGTGAAATTGTTATTGAAGAGGATGTTGTATTTGTTATAATATCAATAGGGGATTGATATAAAATTTTTAATAAGTGGTTTTTGTATTTTTTTTAAATAAAGTAGAGTATAGAGTTATAGTAAATTTTCTATAGAAGAGGTGAATATGTTTTATCTTGTTCAATTCCAAAATTAATTGGTATTTGTGAGGTAAGGCCGTAAGCAGTAATTACTCTAATAAATCAATGAGAGTATAGTTCTGTGATTAGGTTAATTTCTGTTGATGGAATTCCTATTCTTTTACAAGTATCTTGAAGTCTTGTTATATTAATTTTATCAAA
>CAJVQA010011904.1:0-10429 GCA_910591915.1 Cetraspora pellucida
TCTAACACCCTCTTTCGAAAAGGTTACTTATTGTACGTTACGCGAGGTTTAGAATTTTGGAGCGACAGAGTCGCAAAATTCCGAACCGAACAATAGTCATGGTGTGCGTTCTCAAAATCTAATTTCCGATTGGTCAGCGTGATCACAGTTGTCACGTCTTGTATATTCATCACCCACTATTAAAATTACGACCCATTTCCGTCATGCACTGCTGAAACGAACACCCACAGTTGAAATCGTTGTTAAGTCACGAACTTACACAACAAACTCTCGAATCCACCCGTTGTTAAATCTTTTACTCGAATCGTAAACACTCATTAACTTATTGTTTAAATTACAAAATTACCTACCGCTAAAATTAGTATAGATTGTCTGTTATTCATAAAAACATGTTAATCACAATTACTGTTGGCAAAATAATTCATGAAATTGGTCTATACTGTAACCATGACTAAATTTTAAAGCATTGACTGGAAATTCTTTATAAATATATATTGTATCTAATTTTTGTATAATGACGCCTTCATTCTTGAGGTTGTGGCATACATGACTTTGAAAAATCTGATGAATTTCTGTATGATACCATTTTTCAGAGTAATATTCCTTGGTATGATAATTTCAAATTTAAGAATTGAGGCGTTTATCTGGCGATACTAAATTGTTTTTATTTACTAATCAAAGCAAACGAATCAAACATTGAAAAACAAATAAATCTTTCGGTAGTTCCGGAAATTATGGACTTTTGTCAGAACCGATTGAATGAGAGTAAATAATTAAGAAACATATATATAATATATAATTGACTACTTAGGTCTTGCAAGGGGCATCTGAAATAAATAAAATGGCATTGAAAAAGTTAATATTTATCATGTTATTTATATTATTTATAATTTTACAATTATTTATTTTGGCATTACCTTCACCCCATCCTCGCGAAATCTACGTAAAAGATGGTGAAATTATTGATTGGACAGTTAACATAGATTATAGAAGTGTTGATGGATGCAGTCCTCCGCGGAGCATCATAGTTGTTTATCCTACCTATGATGAAAATTGTATCTGCGAAAATTGTATAGCATTTGAGCCTAAAGATGCGCTCTTTCCCGCACCAAACCTTATATTGACACCAGGGTAGGGATGGGTCCGGTTACGGTCATAACCGTTTAGCCGCGGTCATTAACCGTAACCGATAATGACCGGTCAGAGCAGCTTAGCCGACCGGTTGACCGGTGCTATATACTTAATAAAAATAATAAATACTTTAATTATTGTACCATTTGACATGAAATACATATCAGCAACATTATCTGATCATCTGATTGATAGAAAATCTATTATCCATAATTCTGGTCAAAATTGCAGATCACTGACCAGATTTAAAATTGATGACCTGGGTAAAATCGCCACCCAAAAAGTTTTGATTATCATGTGATAAAATATATCGAAATATAAACAAAAAATTTAAACTAACAAAATAATAACTATAATAAATTAATCATTTTATTTATTTCATATAACACAATAAATGTAATGTTTATTACAGTCGGAAAGTATTATGATTATAGTTTTTCTGAGTATTTGGAATAACTGCAGCAAAATTTTTGCTAACTTTGAAGATATCTCAACAACCACATGACCAAATTCAATCTTGTTGACTTGTAGAATTCTAATAAAATAAAAAGTATCGAATTTGATCAGGTGGTTATCGAGATACCTTCGATCAATGTGGAAAAAGATAGACGTTTATATTTTTTTAAAAACTTTGATCAAAGGTATCTCGAGAACCACCTGACCAAATTCGAGATTTTCTTTTTTTTTTTTTGAACTCTACAGACTCGTAGAATTCTAATAAAAAAATTATTGAAATTGGTCAGGTAGTTGTCGAGATACCTTCAGTCAAAGTTTTTTAAAAAATAAAAACGTAACAGCCGTGGCAAAATTTCTCTTTGATTGAAGGTATCTCGATAACCACATGACTGAATTCAATGAATTTTTTTTTATTTGAATTCTATTGACTTGTAGAATTCTAATAAAAAAAAATTATCGAATTTGAACAGGTGGTTATCGAGATATCTTCTATTAAAAAAAACGATAATTGATCGGTTATTAGCTGGCTATTTGACCGGTTACTTGACCGGTTATTTGACTGTATGACCGACTGCAAGTGACCAGTTATTGGCCGGTAACCGACAATAACCGACCGATGACCGACCATGACTGACCGGGCCCATCCCTAATCAAAGGTTGTTACGTGTAACAGGTTGTTACGAGAACATTTATTCTAAAATGTAAACACAGGCAAATTTATAAATAATTAATTTTCCTTCAAACAGCTTTCTAGATACTGTAAAATAATCCGCGCTGTATTAGCACGTAAGCATAATCAATTAGTTTATATAATACGTATAATATATGTGTATGTCAATCAAATTGCTACATCTCTATTCTTTGCTTTATATAGAAAAATAAGAAATTAGTTCATATTCTATCTATCTCAAGTCATATTATTCGATTTGATTAAGTTAATTAGCTAATATTTAATATTTAGATTGTATTGTCATTTTTATAACATTGTTCACTAAAATTCTATGACTATAACATATTCGGAGCAATAGTCATTTTAAGCACTACATATAATTACCATCTTTATAAACTACAGATAAGTGTGCATTACGAACGTTTTCACTCATAGGCGTTCCCAATGTTATAATAGGTTCTTGAGATCGTTTTTTATAAATCCAAAATCCAATTGCAACAAACAATGCAATTAAAATAAACCCACCTAAACCAATACCAATCCCAATATATAAATTATCATTATTTTGTTGAACACTTGTCTGCTGACTTGGTGTTGTTTGACTTGGAATTATATCTAGATTTGCAGAATTAACCCAGGTGTAACTTAGTATGTCCATAATATAAATTTTATTAGTGTAAATAAACGTTGTTGAAGTTTGACCTGAAGATGTGAAGGTTAAATTAATTTAATAAATTTAATATTTACCATAAATAAATAAATTATAAAAAATGTAATTACCAAATGCAATAATCATAAAATTTTTGTATAATGCAGCAGAATGAGCTACGAGTGGTGGTGGAGTATTAGTATTTGTTCCAGAAACGCTCGGAATAGACCACATCCAGGTATTTGTATTTAATACTGCAATATCTGCAAATATATTATTAATGTAGCCAGTAATATTTAACGTTCCGCCACCATATAGAATAATATTTCCGTCCTGGGCTGTCAAAAAATAAATATTTAGTAAAAAGTATAAATCTATAATCTTGTACTGTTACTATTATGTCCAACATACTTAAAACAGTGGAATGTCCAACGCGAGATGAGATAGTAGAGCCACTAGCATTCTGATAAGTACAAAAAAGGTTAGATTTAATAATTAGCAATAGTAAAAATTAATTATATACATTACTTTCATAGACCAGATGTAAGATTTTGTATCAAATATTAAAATCTGCATTCGGTATTAATTAGCATTAAGTAAAAGTAATCATTAAATATTTAAATTCAAAATATTATGAACTAAATCACACCTGGTTCATACTAATAAGGCTATCTACATTTATAATTAAACCTTCTCGCCCACCAATGTAAATAATAAGACCATTTGGCAATAATGTAGCAGTATAATCACCATATTTAAGGGACTGGGATTGAATGTTAGTTGACCAAGTCATAGTAGTAATATCAAGTATATTCATATCATTATAAAAAGTAACTATCGTACTGTTAAAATTTGTTCCCCCAAAAATAAAAATCTTTCCGTTATTATCAATAACGGCCTGAATTTCATTACGCGATGCAAAGCTAGAATTAAACTGATTAATGCTTGGTGTTGTCCAGTGTGAAGTTTCAGTGTCAAATACATATACTGACGATTTATATGTATAAGTTTCAGTATTTGAAATAAATGTCCTTCCACCAACTAAAAAAACAGTGGAATTATCAATAGGACTAACACATGAACTACCAATAATATATCCTACTGGCATTGCAATATCATTATGCCATGGTGGTGTAGTTATATTAAATGAATTTGATAAATCAAGGTACCAAACTTCATTCGACTCAAAATAACTTCCATAATTTATAATATCTCCACCAAAAAAATAAAGTCTATTACCAACTAATGAGCTAGTTTGCGCACTTCTAGCTTTAGGAATATTCTGACAAATAACAAAACAACATACTGAGCTAAATATGATAAAAATAAGAACGTTGTAAAAAAAATTCATATTAAATAATTTCTTTTCCAAGTCAGAATAATTACATTTAACTCCGTTAGGTTGTATTTGTGCAAATTGACGTTAGACTTTTAAGAAATAGGGTACGTACTGTACGGACGTACGTACGTACATATGTAGAAACAGAATGTTATATCTAATAACACGTAGCACGTAGCAATGAATGTCGTACTTGAAGTTGCATACATTAGTGTTACATTTGGTTCGGATTATAGGGCTAATTCATTCAGAGAATTCATTTGCTTAGCACTGTCGTATTATATTTGTCTTTCCACCTTAAAAGATGACAACTGCGAGATGAGACTACTTGATTATTTATTAGAATAAGCGACCAGTGCTCCCCTTTTATCGTCGTTGGACTACAAAGTTACACATATAGTGATGATCATTGACTTTGATTACCGTTACTGATAGTAAAACATATAAAGTTCAAATCGCAATATCTCTTGAAATAGAAAATATACTCCCTAACCCTAAGAAAATTCAAATTTGCTTAAATTTCATTAATCACTTATGACATATACAAATAAAATCACATTTATCAGATTTCTACAAATGTTTTTTAAAATACCAAAGATAAAATTCGGTTATTAAATTTAATTAATTTCTAAGAAAAAATAAAAACACATTAAATTAAAAACATGTTTGCAACTGGCCGGATTTATAACGTTCGTGTTGGGCCCGTAGCTTTCGCTCATGGCAGTTCGTATAACCACGTTGTAATTATTTGTTTAGCAAGTGAAACAGACGTTCGTGTCTTAAATATATAGATTACTTTATATTTATTTTAGGGCAGTGTCATCGTATCCTATATGACTTTAATGACTTGTCATAGGTCATTTGGTCATAACGAAGATTGATATAACTTATAACTTTTTTTTAATATAGTGTAATTCGATAATCGGCGATTCTGTCTCTACTCTAATCCAACTCTCGCGTAACCTACGGCGGCTAAGTCGAAATAGGCGTGTTAGATTTGGCAGGGTGGTTTATCCGTAGGTAAGTACTCGTCTCTTCCCTTCTAAGTCTTTTCCTTCAATCTATTCTTCTTATTAACCTCTGCTTCCTCTTATCTTCTTTCTTTACTTCCTTTAACCTGGGGTTAGGATATGTCGAATCGGGTTGGAGTCCTTCTCTTGCGTTAACGGCTTGGTCACGTGACTTGCAGCAAATAATCAAAATGCGGTTCTAATAGATTATAAAGGGGTGAACGATAGTTGATTATGATGGATTTTAATGATAGTTTTGGGTTGGATTACTGTTTACTTTTAATAGGGGTCCGATACTAAAGTTTATTATGCGAAAATGTATTTATTTGGGAGTATCGCCCATACTTCTTCTCCTGTTCCCCCTAGGCAGAAAGCCCTTTATTTATAACAAAACTTTTATTTACATTCGAGGATAATTTTCTTTACATTATTTATTTACACTATATAATTATTAAAACCCCTTTCCCTTCTATCCTAAAGAAAAGCTAAATGTATTATATGCTGTCGATCTACCCAAAGTAATAAATGTAATAAATGTAATAAAAGTAATAAAAGTAAGAAAAGTAAGATAAATCTTACTTTTCATGTGACTAATTACTCAGGTAGGCAATGGGACCTAATTTCGACGATCGGTCACATGAGACTGTGACCGATTTCGGGGCTCACAATGTGTAACTTTTCTATATTACCTATTTAAAGAGTCTGCTCGAAGGTTCCCTACCAATTGCCATACCTAACACCCCTGCTTGGATGTTCCACTTTAAACCTTCTGAATCTGTAACCTGTGTTAACATCACTGAGTCATCCCAGATGCCCAGATCATTGTCTCAATCTTAGGACTAATTTATCCTCGAGGTAAACTCCTCAGAGCCTTCTGTACCTATTTTTACAGCTGACCTAGGTATCGCTATGGCAGAACCAACACTTGCAGTCAGGGCTAATCATTAAACTGCTATGCCCTTGTAGAATTCACTTAGACCCCAGCATCTACTTCACAGCATAACCTTGGTACTTTAGTATACCTCTGCCTTTTGTCTAGCCTTTTTACCAAACTCCCAATCCAGATAGCCCATGTAGGACTACAACCAGTCTATCGGTATATCAGATTGGCCCAATATCCTTTTCCTCTAGTTCGTTCTGGCAGTCTGGTTGGTAGTACCTCCAAGCCATCCAACCCAGAGGTTCTTGCCCGTTCGGCTACTACGATCAGGTACTATGACCTTGGTATTCGTTTCCCCAGGCTAGCCTTTACAGTAGGGCTGTTGAAAATCCAGCTACCTCTCTATTTAGGTCTTCCCAAATGCTTCTTGTTACCTAATTTCAATAAATTTATATGGCCACAAGGACTTATCTAGTGTTTGCACCACCTATTGCCGGTTTGCATTTCTTCATGTAACCACAACCTTGTCCCAAAGGACAATGTCATGTGACCTGTTACACGAATGCCCCATGACCTACCAGTCATGCTGGTGCGATCGCCATTACAGGTATCCTAACCCAATCGTTAGTAACAGTTGCCGTAATACGAATATTACATAGGTAATTATCCAAATTTTCACTGTCGATGGGATTTGAACACCTAACCTACCACTTGGAGGGTTGACAACCTGACCACTTCACTAGGTCGCCACACCCTTTATTCCTAATATTTAATATTTTTATGCATATTAATTATTTATTATAGGTTTAATAATTCGTCAATTCATTAATTAAAAATTGCTTGATAAATGGTTTCATTATTCATTAATAACAAAAACTTTGTCATTCATCAGGCATCTTTAACATCAACTTAGAAGCAAATTAAAATTACTTATAAAATATAAACCAATAAAAATATGCAGATTTGTATATTTTGCAAATTCAGTGAATTTAGCAAATATGTTACAGAATTTGTAAAATTTTTGCAATTACAAAATTTTAGAAAACTACATTATTATTGTTACTAACAGGTAAATATAAGCTGAGATAAATTAATATAAATTGATGCAGATCAATGCAGATCATACTGGTTAACACTTTTGTACAAGGTTACGTAAAACTTAAAATAATATTATTTAGTATTTTAATTAAAATTATACATTCAAGTATGCTTTATTTGATAGGCCAATAAAAATTTTTTAGCCAAAAAGGAGATTTACTCTTTTTTTATTGAATAGTACTTATATATGATGTAATGAAGCTTTAATTAAAGCTGTTGTTCTTTCTTGTAATGAGTTTACTGTAAAAAAAGAATAAGAGTTTGGAAGAAGTTTTTTAAGTTCAATTGTAAGAAAAGTAACTATTTGGTATTTAATAAAATTATAAACTTTTTGTTTATTAATATGTTTAAATTGTTTTTGATAAGATTTAAAAAATTTTGAAAACCATTTATCAAGTGGTGTTTGATATGTTTTAAAAGAAAGAATGTAGAAAGTTTTAAGAAAATTTTTGGTAGAAATATCAAATGTAATATAAATATTATATTTGGTATCATTTTTAATTTTTATAGATAAAGAATTGGTATCGTTAAATGTTGTATTAAAATATAAGGTCATCCAAATAGGTTTGAGATCAAAGTCTTCAGAAAATTTAATATAATTAATAGTTTTGTATTTGTTATGTAGAAAAAGATGTAAACAGACAAGATTGATTGCTATTTGAAAGCATTTAGAGATGGAATATAGTGATAAAAAGTAGTGTGAATGAAATATTTTTTTGTAATTAAGTTTAGTAAAAAGGATAATAGTAAAGTTAGATAGAATATCTTTAAGTATAAACAAAAGATAATTATGTGATATATTGGTATATTGAATATTTGATGTATTTTGATAAATAAATTCAGTTAAGAATTATGGTTTTTGTAAGGTCATATTATTTAAAAGTTTATTGAAATTACTTTTAGTGTTTTGTTAATTAGTTGTTTTATTTTTTTGAATTCGATCTGGATAAAAGTTTTAAAGAAATGAATTAATAAAATCAAGAACTTGTAAACTGAATGATGTAAAAAATTGTACGTGGTCTTGATTTTTAGTATTGAAAAAATAAGTTTGAAACCAGTCAAGTAGATTTTTAGTATTATTGATATTAACTTATATAATTAAATGATGAGAAAATCTTTATTGAGACATGTTATTTCTTAGATGTTTGTTAATTTTTCTTCATCAAAATAGATGAATTAAATTTAATATTTTCAAAATATATGTAATTTTATATAAAGAATAAATTTAATTAAGATGTTAGAAGAAATTTTCTTAATAAAATATAAAGATATCATAGATTTTGTATAAAGTAAATTTTAGAGTTATTTATAGTCATGAGACTTATATTGTTTATTTTCTTAATGAGTTTTGAAGTTATCTACTTGAAACTTTAGAAGTATATGTAGTTTAATATCAGAAACAAGTTTACTTAGAATGCTAAGTATGATATACTTAATAAAATATAGAGATATTAGCAGATTATATTTGCTGATTTGTAAAAATAAAGGAAGAATATATTGGTATTAGATTAAAATCAGGTGATATATGAGAGAAGTAATAGAGAGAATATAATAGAGAGAATGTGATAGAGAGTATATGATATAGGATATGATTGTTAGGTATTGTAATAGAAAAAAGATATTTGAAATGATATGTGTTGATTGATAAATAAATTTGTAGATATATAGATAAATATAGAGTATAATGAATAAGTATAAATATAGAGTAAGATTGGTTACAATAAATTTAACTAATAAATAATAAAATTTATATTAAAAATGTTTAAAATTTAATATTTTTAGATATATTGTAGTTAAAAATAGTTTGAAATAATATAAGATAAGAATGTACAATGATTTGTATTTGGTATAATACAGCTATTTATTAATTAGTAAATAATTTGTTTGTATTAAATTAATTGCAAAACTTAAATTATTTGGATGTTTTGTAATTTGTATTCTATAAATTTAATTTAATCAGTTTAGAAAATGATATGTTGTTATATAAAAAACATCCTAGTAAGAATTTTTAAGACAAAATAGAAAGAAATAAAAAAGAAATAAAATTTTATAATAAAATAAAAGAATAAGAGTTATTTTAGAATATAATTTAATCAATATTAAGGTTATAGGTTTCATTTAAACTTTGTTTAGATTAGAAAAGTATGTTAAATAATTTTTATTAGAAGTGTAAAGTTAGTTGTTAAGGTAGTTTTTTAGAAATAGTTAAAAGTTTAGTTAATTATAATTAAAAAAATATTTTTTTTGTTTTTTGTAATGAGTTTGAGAGATAATAACATAAGATTTTAAAAATAAATATAAAATTTTATTGCGAACAACTTTGCTTAAGACATCAAAGTTTGTTTATATAATAAAATTTTAAGATATTAGTAGTTTTATATAAGCAAAATTTAGATTAAATTTTATATAAATGATTGACAGAAAGAGTTTTTTTTATTTAAAATTTAGTACTTAGCTTATTTGTTATTTTTTAACAAAAAATAAATAACAAAAATAAACAAAATTATATTTTTCTAAATACCTTTTATTAACCTATAAACCTGACTAGGCTCTAAGCTTTAGTTATTAAAGATATACTAAATGCTTGTTTAATTTCTATTTAAATAAAACTTTTTATCTCAAATTCAATATAGACAATATATGAAAAAGTTAAAATAAGTTTAATAATTAAAGATAAAAAACATTTTTTTAATACAAACTCTAAACTTTAACAACATATATACAAAAGTCTAATTTATAAAATAAAGTTTTACTTATTTGTTTAAATAAAAACTAAAAAAAAATTTATTATATTTTTTAGAATAAATATAGGTGTAGCCGATGGCTACATGTAGCCTGTGTAATGTAAGAGTAATAGTAAGTTGTACAATCATTAGTGTAATGTAAAATGCGCATATGCATATAAAAAAAAAAATATCGATTAGATGTTAGTCTTTTACATAAGAGAACAAACTAAAGTTAAAGTGCAAGCAAATTGTTTGATAACCTTTGTGTTGAACTTAAGGAGTTCTATACTATACTGGTTATTCTATCCTTGACAACACTAGCGTGGTAGATGTTTGTAATTTTTTTTTTCGTGGTGCAAAGTAAGAAATTAGGACGCTTGCATTTCGTTGATATATAAGTATTAAACGTATAACCAAGGTGGGTTACTAGTAAGGTACATAGTACAGCAGCTATATATTATTAGTTTACT
>CAJVQA010011905.1:0-10428 GCA_910591915.1 Cetraspora pellucida
GCAAATGTAATTTCAAGAGTCTTAATAAAGTACTAGCGTGACTGCTTAAGTTAAAAAAAAAAAAAAAAAAAAAAAAAGATTAAGATAGCAATAGATTAAATAACAGAAATAATATGAACAAATAAACCAGTAATTGAAGAACAAAAACTTGAAGAACTAAGAGTAATAAAAGAGCTAAAAGTAGAGATGATCAGATGATAAAATTTAAAAGCCAACATTAGTTAAAAAATAGTAGAAGTTCTAAGAAGAAATATAATGAGAAACAAGTACAAGTATATAATATATACAAATAGAGTAACAAACTTGAAGACCAAAAAGGATACAAGAAATAGAAATAATATAGGCATAAGATGGGTGCAAACAGATAAAACACAAGAGTGATCAGAAGAAGAGTTAGTATTAAGTTTAAAAGGATGACAAACATCAATAATAATTAAGTTAATAGTAATATAAGCAGCAATTTTAATAATACCAAAAGAAAAACAAATAGAAATATATACAGATAGCAATATTACAATAAGAAACATTAGTAGAGAGTTAAAACAAGTAAATAGAAATAAGATCCTAAAAAATAAAAATGCAATATAGATAATAAAAATCAGAAAGCTTATTATGACAAAAAACATTCAGATAGATTTCATTAAGGTTAAGAGTCACAATAAAAATAAATAAAATAATAAAGCTGATAGTTTAGCAAAAAAAGATGCAACAGGCAAAGAGATAATACAGACTGAAGAAGTTAGTTATAAAGAGATAAAGTACTGCTTAAAGTAGTAAAACAAATATACTAATATATCAGCAAGACTACTTTGTAAGTTAATAATAAATGTAAGATTAGAAGCAAAATAGAAAGAAATAAAAGTAATCAGAAGATTAGAACTAGAAACAAAAGTTATGATTTATAATTAGACATACTTTTGAAAAAGACTAAAAATATCTAAAGGAGTATATTGTACAACAAGAAGAAATAGTACCAGAAGAAGTGCATTTATAAAGTGCATAATAAATAAACTTTCAACTCTAGAAGAACTTAACAAAAGATAATCTGATGTATATACAACAATAGAATGTCAAGTATACTAAGATAAAATAAAAGAAACAAAGGCACATTTGGCAGCATGTAAGGAACAAAGAAATCTTTAGAAAAGAATTCAAAAAATAATTATTGCAATAGCATAGAAGAGGTTAAAAGAAGAAAAAAAAGCTTGGGTCTTTCTATATATATTATACACAACACTTTTTGGAAAAACAGAAGCTAAAAAAATTAAAATAAGAAAGGCACTAATCAAAGGTTTTATTCTGAAAGAAATACAGAACATATTGAGACAGCTTTTAAGCACAAAATCAAGACAGCAGTTTATAGCTATAATAGCAAGAATGGCTTGAGACATATTTTATAAACAAGTATAGAGAATCTGATATGAAAAAATCAACAAATATGAGAAAAATAAAAGAATAACAGATAAAATAAAAAGAAGAGAAAAAGAAAGAAAAGCACCAAGAAAAAAAAAAACTAAATTAGCAAATAATAAAAAAAAAAATAGAAAGCAGAAAAAAAAGAAAAACAATCAAAAAAGAAGCATAGAAAACAATTTTAGAGCTTGTTATAAAAAGAAGAAGGCTCTTTCATTATAGATTTTAAGTAGTCAAATAAGCAGCTTACTTCTGCTTAAAGTAATGCAGCAGGTTGCACTTAGGTACTAATAGGTGCTAGGTAATGCTGGATTTAGTTGTTAAGAATATTTATATAATTGCAAATATAATTTCAAAATCTTAATAAAGCACTAACATAACTGCTTAAAGAAAAAAAAATTGTTAAATTAAAATAGATTAAGAATAGAGACATATAAATCATTTTTATATAGTGTTGTATAGTATATTAAAATTTTTATTTAAAATTAATATATATTACTAATAAAAAATTTTTTTAATTAATTAATAAAAAAAATTTATCTCTTAGATTGTAAACTAATACAGACAAATTTGTCTATGTTTTTGCATTTTTTTGACTCTGATCTATTTTTTTAAAATGTTAAAATATATAAATAAAATTTGATATAATAATATTTGAAAATAAAGATTACTTTTTTGCAATATTTATTTTTAAATTATAAAAAAAAAATAGGTTACTTATAGACCAAAAATATATAATTTAAAAAAAATTCTAATAAGAAAATTTTTTAGTTTGTTTATAATAAATTTTTTAAATATTAATTTTAAACCTATAATTTTTAATGTAACTTTTTAGTTTATATTAAAAATTACAATTTTAATTATTACAAATTTAGTAATTTATATATAAAAATTAATACTTGTCTTAATAACAAAAATTTTTTAGTTTTAAAAATATATAAAATTTTAAAAAACTTGAAAAATATTTTAATAATAAATCCTAATGTTATATAACCTTTAAATTTTAATTAATTAAAATTTTTTAATAAAATTAAAAAAGTTTCTTAACAAAGTTTATAAAATAGATTTTTAAAAATCTTTTTTATTTGGAAAATATATTACTAAAATTAATTATTAAAATTTTATTATAAAAATTAATTTAAAAAAATTAATACAGACAAATTTGTTAGTATTACAAATTAAAAGATAATATTTTTTTTTAATATTAAGATGATCTTTTTGGTTTTTAATAACTTTTTTAGTAATATAATTCTATAAACTACTACAGAAAGAGTATACAATTAGTTATATATATAACTTTTTTATATTACTTATTTAAAGAATCTGCTTAAAGGTTTTCTACAAATTACTATATCTAATATCTCTATTTGGATGTTTTATTTTAAACCTTCTAAACTTGCAATTTGTATTAATATTACTGGGTTATATTTAGATCATCATCTCAATCTTAGAATTATTTTATTCTTTAGATAAACTTTTTAGAACATTTATATATATTTTTATAACTGACTTAATATTGTTATATTAGAATTAAGACTTACAATTAGAACTAGTCATTAAACTACTATATCTTTACAGAGTTTACTCAAATCTCAATACTACTTTACAGCATATTTGAATTATTTTAGTATATACTATATTGTTATCAAACTTTCAATTTAGATAACTTAATGAATTATAACTAGTTTATTAGTATATTAATTTGGCTTAATATTTCTTTTTTCTAGTCTATTTCAGTAGTCTAATTAGTAATAGAGGTTCTTGCTTGTTTGGTTTCTTTATATTAATATTTGTTTTTTAAAGCTAATCTTTATAGTAGTATTATTTAAGATCTGTGATATTTTTCTACTTAGGTTTTCTTAAATAGGTTTTTGAATTTCTAATATTAATAAATTTATACAGTTACAAAAACTTATCTAAAGTTTACATTATTTGATGCTAGTTTGTATTTTTCTATATAACCAATTATATAAATGCCCTATAATCTGCTAGTTATGTTTTTTTTTCATTTATATAATATCAAGTAGAAAAAATAGTAATACATGAATATATTAATTGGATATAAATGTATAAATAAAATATTTCTAAACTATACTATTGTTGCTATATATATAACAACATCTAGCATAATATTAATCTTTAATTTTCTGTTTTAGTTAAATCTATTATCATAATCATTAACTACAAGGAAGGATAAAAGAAACTTTTATAATTATTTTAATTAGTAAAAGCAGGTATATATAATAAAATTTTAAGAAAGAGTTTTAAGAATAAATTAGTCTATATTAGTATTAAATGTGAATATATTGTTATTGAAGTTAGAAGATTGTATAATAAGTAATCAAATATTGTTTTTCCTTTTAGTAAGAGCAGTAATTCCTTATGCTGATTTCTATTCATATTGTTGGTATTACAAGTTTGCCAGATAGTAAGGTTGAACCAGTTGAGTAGAAAGTTAGATAAAGAAATAAGAAAGTTTTTAGTTAGTTTTTTTAAAATTTGTTAAAGTTGTTTATATTAGTTAAGTGTTATTATGCCTTAAATAAATAAAAGTATTGTGTTATATATAGTAAAGTTTGGAGAAAGATTTTGTAAATTGAGAATTTGAATTATAGTATGTAGTGAAACTTCTGAAAAGTTTAAAGAGCTTAAGATATTTGTAGTTTCATTAATGAGAATATTTTGTGAATTGTAAGTATAAAGTGAGTATTGAAATAAATATTCAGTATTTTCATATTAATTACAATAAGAACAAATTAAAGTTAAGTAGAGTAGGAAATAGCGAATATTTAAATTTGACATTGTTGGCAGATTATTAAGGAGGATTTTATTCTTAATTGAATAAAGTTTTAAATTAGAATTTTGTAAATTAATAATTTTAGTAAATAGTAGAATGTTTATAGTAAAAAGATTTCATAATAGTTTAAGTTAAAGAAGTTTGTTAAATGTTTGAATAGAAAAGAGGTTTTTGCAAATTTACGAAGTTTGTATATAATTGGTATTTCATTCCAAGTAAAGAAAGTAGGTAAATAAAAATAGTTAAAGTTATATTTTAGTTTTGTTTTTTTTGCATCTTGTTTAGCTAAAGCATCAGCAATATTATATAAAGTGTTATTTAAATGTGATTTAACTTTATGCATAATATAATTTATATTTTTGAGTTTGGTTAGATAGTTTAGAATATGAATAATATCCTAGTTATTTTGTTTAGTTTGAGCATTGTAATTATAAAGTATTGAATTAATAAGAGTTTGTATAGTAGATAAGCTGTCTAAGTAAATGTGAATTGAATAGTTAGGAGATAAGATAAGAAATAAGGAAATGAGTGCTACTAGTTCTGCTTATGTTGAGTTTGGTACAAGGTTTATAGAGATATTAAATTTAATTTGTGTGTCATTTTTCAGAATCCAGGCTATGCTAGTAGAGATATTATGTATTTGTGAATTAAGTATAGAAACATCTGTATTAAAATATATATTAGTTGGTTCGAGAGATAATAATTTTTTGTGAAAGTTTATGAGTTGGTTTTGGTATATGAGGTCAGATATTATATTTTGTATTAGAAGGATTTTTGAAGAGGATAGTGAAAGCAATGATAGAGATTTTAAAACTAGTTTATATAGGTTTGCATAAATGTTTTGAAGTGCTTTGATTTCTTGGTTATTTATATTAAGTTCAAAGTTTTTTTTTTTTTTTGTATTTTGCATTTAAGATTAATGGTTTGTTTGTTAGTTGTTGAGTTTGTAATTTGATATTTTTGAAACAGTATTTGAAAGTTAAATATATTAGTTATTTTGCCAATATGCCAATCTGAAGATGAAATGTAAGGTAATCATGTATTTTTTGAGATGATAAATTGAAGTGTAATAAGATTTAATGTATTTAAAAATAGGTTAGTAGATTAAAATTAAAAATTAGGCCATATGTGCAAAATAGAATAGTTAGATATTTGGTTTGAGAGTATTTTAAACCATTTTGGAATAGGACCTTGTGAAGGTTTGAGAGTTCTAAGATATATATTTTTCTAAGAAAGAAGGTTAAAATTATTAGCTATGAGTAATTATTCTAAGAAAAGAATTTTATTGTTTTTAAAGCTTAGAGTTGTTGAGTTGTTAGAAGTTGCAATAAAATTATAAATGTTGTTTAGTTGGTTAGTATGTTTGTAAGTTGTTAATTGATTTAGATAGGTGTTGTTAATAGTAATATTATTTTTGTATAGATGATAAAGTTGAGATATTATAGTATAATTAGTAGATTTTCTATAGTTGGTTAGAATTGTATCCTAGATTAGAGATGGTTTCTATATTTTAAAAAGCCAATCCTTAATCCAGTATATAGAGATTTGGTTTAAAAGTATGTTAGTATTAAAGCATCTTTTTATGTTAATGCTGCTAACTTGTAGTATAAGTTTGTTAAGTGTTGAAATGTTAAGTAGTTATAGATTGGTAAGTTTGTTATATTATTTGTATTAGTAGATAGGTGTAATATATGTTTAGTGCATTTTATTAGAAGACTTGATAGTTGTTAGAGTTTGTTTTGTAAAAGAGAACATATTTGGAGTAGATATTCAATTGATGATAATAAGATAGTATTAAACAGTTGGGATATTTGTATAGAAAGAAGTTTTTTATATTGAATAGTATAAATAAACTGAGAAGTTTTGCTAAAAATTTTTTTGAATATGGATTTAGTTGAGCCTTTGCCATCTAAAAAAATTTCTAAATATCTTATTATTTTATCAAGTTTGTGAAATAAAATTAGTTTATTGTTAAAATTTAGAGGTGTTATATTTGAAATATTAATGAATAGAATTTTTTTGTTAGTGGAATATGAATAAGGTCTGATTTAAATAAGTTAACTTGAATATTGTTTAGTTGGTGCAGTTCAGATATGTTATCTAGGATCTCTTGCAGATCATTTTTAGATTCACAGTGCCAGACTGTATCATCTATAAAGGCAAAAGATGGTATTGTTATATAAGATAGTGTAGTTGAAAAGATTGTTTTTAAGAGAGATTGTAATAATATTTTGAGAAGTTTTGAGCTGTATTTTGAGTTAATATAACTAAGAATAAGATCATAATAGATTTTCCAGAGTAATAAAAAGTAGGTTTCTCCTTGTTTTATGCCTGAATAAAGTATGATTGGGTCAGTAGAGCTATAGGCTGTAATTGCTTTGACTTTCCTATCTTGGTGTAGATATTCGATAAAGTTAAGTTCAGATTGGGAAATGCCAATTTGTTTGCAAGCATCTAGTAGGCATTTAATATTGATTTTATCAAAAGCTTTAGACATGTCTTGAAAGAGTATTTATACTTCTTTGTTGTTAGTTTTGTAATGTTCTGTTGTGTTAATTAATATTTGTATAGAGATATATGTAGAACTGTTTTTGGTTGCTGCAAAATTAAGATTATTTAGTAGTTGATATTGATTAATAATTTAATTAAGATATGTAGTAAAAATTTTTGTAAAACATTTTTTAATAGGTTTAATAAGAGAAATTGGTCTGACTTGATCTAAAGTAAAGTTCTATGTAGATTTTTTTGGTATTAGAAAAATGTTAGATATTTTCTATATTGTTGCTATTTGTTGTAATAAAAGACATTTTGTTAGAAATAGTTGAATAATATTTTGGGCTTTAAAGTTTAGGTATTTTAAATGTTTATAATTTGTTTCTAATGAACCTACAGCTTTTTGGTTTGAAAGATTATGTATGACTTTGTTTCATTCCTCTAAAGTGATTTCTGAAAATAGGTTGTTAAAAAGAGGTTTATTTTCTGGATAAGATTTGTAGAGTTCATAGAATTTTGAGTTTTCTTCTATTGGTATATATAGTAGTTTTTTAAAGTAATCTTAAAAATGAAATTGTAAGACTTATTTTATTTCAGATAGTTGAATAGTAAGTGTATTGTTAAATAATAGATGGTCTAAGTTGATACTATTATTTGGTTTTTCTAAAACATTTTAAAAGAAAATTTTTGGATTTTAATAAAAGTTGACATTTCTTTCTTCTAGTTTGTTTTGATTTTTTTTTAGAATATTTTCTTGTTTTTTTTTATAAATTTATATTTTAAGAGTTTTTATTTCTGTAGTAAGTAAGTTTAATAATATAGTAGAGTCAGGGTTATTAGTAGTTTGTATCAAGTATAAGAATAGTAGTAAGGTGTTTTGTAAATATTTTTTAATATATAGGTTGTATATTTGTGAAAAGTTAGGTTTATTAAAAGATAATTTAAGTGAAATTGTCTGTTTTAGTTGTTTGTATAGTGGTAAAGAGAAGGTAGTTGCTGTTTATTATAGTATAGGTTTATTTTGATTCTTTTAAATAGAATATATTTTTGGGCTGCTTTAGTTAAAGCCTTGTTAATTTTATTTTAAGTATTATTAAATTCTGAGCTATGAGTAATATTGGTAATAACTATAAGGAGTTGTTAAAGATTTTGTTTAGTATGACTTTGGTAGTTTTCAATTTGTTTATTTTGTATAAGTTTTTATTAATAAATAGTTCTTGATTAAAGTTATTGTATATTAATTTTAGATATATTTATTGTAAGTTCAAGTAATACTATTGAGTAATCAGTTATGATAAATGGATTCGGTAAAATGTCAGTATAGTCTAAAAGTGTAATATGAATGTTAGTTCATATTTGTCAATTCTACTATGACTGTTATTGTATATATAGGAGAATGTAAATGTTGACAAAAAGAAGAGCCTGTAGGTGTCATAAAATTGGAGAGATTTAAGTATTCTTAGAAGAGAATGTTCAGGTGTAGTTGAGCTTTTTTGTAGTAGTCTATCTAGTTTAGAATTTGGGACACTATTTAGGTCTTCTATTAGAATTATTTTGTAGTTAGTTTTATTAAGATATGTGTAAGATATTGAAAAATGTCTTTTTAGAGTTGTTTTTTTTCTTGAGTTGAAAAGTAAAGTTAAATTAGTTTGATATAAAGGTTTTTGAGAAATATATTAATTTCTAGAAGAAAGTTTTTGTATATTTGTATTTTTACAATATGCTTCACTAGTGATTTGTGAATTAATATTCCTACACTGTCCTGGTGAGCATTACTTGGTATTCAAAAGCATTTATAGTTTATAAGTTTTTGTAAAAGTATTGAGAACTTTGCTTCTTTGCTAGATAAATGTATTTTTGAAATTCCAAAAATAGCAATTTGATTTTCTGAAATAAAATCGATTAGACTCAGTTGTTTGAAGTTATTAAGAAGACCATTAACATTTAGTAAATGTATTTTGATTAATTTTGTAATATTTGAATTTTCAGAAAATAAAATGTTGTTGTTTATATGTGTTATAATAAAGAGAGATTTAGAAGATATTGGTGTTGTAGACAGAAGAAAGTTTTAATATTTTAAGAAAGAAGATATTTTGAATGTTGTTGAAGTATAATTTGTTTTAAGTGGAACATTTTGAAAGTTTGTAAGATTTTTAAAAGAAATATTAGTAAAGTTGGATAGAGGATTAGTTTCTTGTAGAAGGTAAATATATGCTTCTTCAAATATATTGTTTTTAGATGTTTTAATAGAAATTTTTATATATTGTTTTGAATAGTATTTTGGATATTCATTTTGAATAAATTTTAGAAATGAGCCTATTAATTGTGGTGAAAACAGAAGTTGTAGATTATAAAAGAAAAAAAATTTGGTAAAGTATGTTAAGAAATTGTATATTTTTGAAAGGTTAGGAATTTGAATGAAGGTTTTTCTTTTAATAGTTTTGGTAGTTGGTGAGTTGATAGTATTATTTGGATCTTTTGTTGATGATTTATAGTCAACATTAGTAGTTTTAAAATTTGTTGAAATATTAATAAAAATGTTGGATATTTGTAATTTTTGAGAAGTAGATGTAAAAAATTTTCTGGAGGAAAATTCTTAGAAGGATGTAATGAGTTGTTATCTGAGAAGTTGGATTTTCCTTCTATAGATGTGCTTACCATATACTTGGTTTTTACAGTTGCAGAGGATACTATAGTCTGCCTTATACATTGGGTTTGAGCATCATTAACTTGGTCCTTCACATAAATAAGCTTTCCTGCTCACTTACTTACATCATTCTCTTTCAAAATAGCACACTTTTAGTAACAGATATTATTATTTTGAAAGTGGCAACTGTATTAATATTATCTATAAAAGGATTTATTGAAAAAGTAAACTAAAGATAGCAGTTGAGGATAGGAAAAGAGTGTTATCATGTATAGAAGAGATTTTAATATCATAATATTTAATGATAAATTTTTTTGCTTCTAAAAGATATTTTTAATTATAATTGAGTTAAATTTGTATAATAAAGAATTTAGATTGGTTTTAAGTATGAAAATAAAGAATTATGCATGCTAAGATATGTGAATTAATAGTAAATAAAATAAATTTTTCTAAAGCTTGATTAAATTCAAAACTGTAATACTGTCATTTATAACTGCAGTATTTAAGTAAGCTTTGAGATAAGAATAAAGATAGAATATAGTATATTTAGGATTAGTTTCTATAGTGTTGATTTCTGCAAAGTTTTAGTCTGCTTTAAGTGCAAGTTCATTTAGTGTATAAAGTAGGATAGTTTTTTTAAAAGTTGCTATATATTGTTGATCTGGTAAAAAAATTGAATAGTCAGAAATAAAAGATGTTGTTTTAGGATTAGTATTTTCTTTTAAGGGTGCTAGGAAGGTTTCAAAGAATTTGTCAAAGAAATAAGTAAAAATGTTTTTAAAGTTGTGTTCTGTATCTTTTGGTAAGAGTTTACAGTCTTTGTTTTTACATATCTGAACATAAAAGAGTACTATTTTGGTAATTAGAAAAGAGTGGTTTTGGAGAGAGATACATCAGCAAATTTATAGATGCGAAATATTTCGAAAGATTTTGCATAGCACAATAATTTTAAAATATTGCGAAATAAATTTCGAAATTTTTGCTAAATGCAAAATATTTCGAAATTATTGTGTTATACAAAAGATTTCGAAATATTTCACATCTATGATCTACATTGCAGCAATTTGGTTTTTTTTTT